>CM062616.1:5040475-5325475 GCA_025617555.3 Puccinia polysora | reverse complement strand
TTTCATCAACATCAACCTTCCAAAATTCAAAAGGATCAAAAATAAGTACATTAAAAATGATCCATCAAAAAGCATTAATCAATAAAACCCCCCAGGTTTTTTGAATGTTTGAAGAAAACTTTTGGACACGTGTAGACGTTTGTATTGGTCCCCACGCATCCATTGGGCCTTTTTGGGAAGTACACAACTCCCACACAACTGGGAGTTGTGAATTTATCATCACCCTTTGGAAAATTGTGTGTTTCATGGAAATTGCATTTTTGAAATATCCCATCCATCATTCATTTGTAATCATCCATTCATGATAAATGGAATTCCAAAGAAAAATTCACAACTCAAATTCATCATCAACCATATTAACCCCTTCTCAAGATTTAAAAATAAAAAATTTAATAATTCAATCTCATCATAAAATCCTCTCATCATAAAATCATAACTCCTTCATGCAAAATTATAAAAATAACACTAACTTTGCCATAAAATCATCAAAAAAAAATCAATTTTTTTACCACTCTAAACAGTTAAAACAAAATTTCTGAGAGCAAATTCAAAAGAGAATCAAGCTTACCAAAATTTTGATAAAATTTGGCCCCAATTAAGAATTCAACTTGAAATTCAATTGATTATCCTTGAGTTCCCTTTTCTGAAAGAAATACTTGGTCCCTAGAAGAAAGACTCTCAGATATCCCATTCACAAAATCCACAATATCAATCTCCCCCCTGACTTGAGCTTCCACCAAATTTTTCAAAATCCTTTGGTGTCATTCATCAAAAATTTCAAGATTCTGTAAGGCCACCATATTTTTCAGAAAGATACTCCAATTCCTGAAAAAAATAAATCTATCAAACTGGAAGGTTCTATTTTTATATCAGGATAAAATAAAATAGGTTAGCTCATCATATATTGGGAAAGGGGCCTGCCATTTGAACATAAACAAAATACTGAGTAAAACCCCTTTTTTGATGTGTGAGCCACTCATGCCACCATTTTTGGAATACACAGGTGTATATGCCACCATTTTTTTAATACACAGGTTTGTATACCACCATATTTGGTGTGTAAAATTTCAAAAAACAATGATTTTGGCGTGCACACTTCCACATGTGCACACTTCCACATGTGCACACTTCCACATGTCTATGGATGGAAGATCATTTTCATTTTGGAGCTGTGCATTCAAAAAATGTTGGAAGGTGGATCTTGGCTTGCCAAATAATGGTGTTTCACTACAAGAAAGAAAATTTAAAACTTTCAAAAATTATTAAAAATACTTAGAATCATGTAAAAATGAAAAATAAATTTGAAAAATATAATTATTGATAGGTCTAAAGTAATTTATTAAGTAGAATTTAATAAAATCAATGGAATCCTTTTTTATTATTTTTGCTCAATAGTTGTAAAATTTCATTGTTTTTCCTCCAACAAATTCATAAATATGTGAAAGGGTGGTGATGTTAAATACACGGCTCCAACCTTGTGGTAGTCGTGTAGGGCCCTACACGGCTCAAATGAGCCATGGGGGCCCAAAGACGACTACAAAGGGCTGTTTCAAACACGCGGGACGCCTGGGGGGTGGTGTAGGAGCCTTATAACCCCAGGACTTAGCTCAAATGAGCTGTACCCCCGTACACGGCTCAAATTGGCCGTTTTTGGGGGTGCACAACCCCCCCGAAGCTGGCCATAATTTGTGAACCCCCTGAGCCACACTTGGGTTCTTTCAACCCAAATTTGGGATTAACGCATACTTTGTGGGACTGTTGTTCCACACCTAGCAATCCCAAAGAGACATTAAAGTGAAACCCAAGTGAAATTAAAGTGGATAATCATAAATCATATAAAAATCTGCAAGCAATTCTTTCTCAACTCAAAATTGAGAAAACTTTGTTTGATCAATTGAAAGTTGGATTGAATACTGAACTATACCATTGCATTTTTTGCATGGGAACAGTGGAAAGCCCTCCTTCTTCTACATGGCTGTGTGGAATGTCTACATTGATAGTGCCATCAACAAAGCTTTGGAAATAGCAAAAAAGGATTTGGTTAATGAAACATTGGAAGCCCCAATTGCATCCTCATCAAGGGTGAAAATTGAGGAACAAAATGTTTCACAAATGGACATGAGCACTGGTGGCAAGTAACATTTTATGTTACTGGTCTTTGCCATATTTAATTTGATTGAAACTGATGGAGTGAATGCCATCAATATAACTATATAACTATGGCAGATCCACTTGACCCACCGGCCTTGAGAGCTTTTACTACTAGGAAAGAGGCACAAAACTATTGTCAAACATAGGCAATGAAGAATGGTTATTCTTGAACAGTTTTCAACTCAAAGCATGACCAATATCTGGATTTAGCCTGTGATAGACACATTTCCTATTCAGGAAGTCTTCTTACCAAACAGTCTAGACAAACTCACACAAGGAAGGTTGGGTGCAAGTTTTCAATCCATGCAAGTCGCACAAAGGCAGACCCCTTGTGGCGCCTCTCCTACAAAGAAACCCAACATAACCATCAACCATATGAACATCTCTCTGTGCATCTTCAACTGAGGAGAATCTTGGGGGTGGCCTTAGAAAATCTAGTAGAAGGCAAAAATGATGGGCTCAATACGTTACAACTGAAGAGAAAATTGAGCAAGATTCATAGGGGGATTATGTTGATGACCACACAATCTATAACACAAAGCAGAAGTTAAAGCTTGCAGAACTAAAGTGAAAAAGGTTTATGGAGGTGCTCTATGAACAGCTTTAAGAGAAAAGTTGGATTCACCGGTCAAAGTTCAGTCGAGAGGTTCACTTTGAGGCCCTGTACTTAGCACATCCAGAGGAAGTAAAGCTTTCCAAAAAATTCCATCATATTGCTATTTTAGATTGTACTTATAAAACAAATAAGTACAAAACCCCACTATTGCATGTTTTAGGAATGACAACCAATTGGAAAACTTTCACAAAATCTCTTTTTTTCATAACAAAAGAAACTTTTGAGTTCTACAGTTGGTCTGTAAATGCATTAAAGGAGTTGGCTTATGATCCTGAGAGACTTCCAAAAGTCTTTGTGACGGACCGTGGAAAATCTCTGATTTGTGCAATTGAAGCTAGTTTCCCAGAGTCATCAAGACAATGTTGCACTCGGAACTTGTCTAAAAAAATAAAAGCAAACTGTAAAGTGCGCTTTGTTAATGACGTTGAAGGATGGAAAAGCTTTATGAATCTGTGGGCAAAGTATGGGGCCTCAAAGATCAAGGAGGGGCAGAGGTAAATGATGCCAAAGTCAGAGTAGGTCCAAAGCACTGCTTCTTATTCTTCCTAGTTTTGGGTTCTGACCTTTTGACTTGTACAGTGTTTCTTGAAAGACTATGAGGATGTACTCAAGTAGATGTAAAATAAAATTTTCCCTATCAAAGAGAAGTTTGTGACAGCGTGGACTTGTATAAAACCTGATTTTGGGAACAAAACAACTTCTTGGGTTGAAGGGGCCCATGCAACTCTCAAACAATTCCTTGCAAACTCTTTGGGAAACCTGTTGGATTTTTGGAAAATCGTTGAAGGAAAAGTTTTGAATCAAATGAAATCCGTTCATGCATCACTTTATAACTCTCAAATTAATTTAAGGACAGTTCATCCACCTGAACTGTTACCATTGGGTTACAAATTGTCTTTAGAGGCAATCTAACTTGTTAGGGAAGTTCAAATGTGATCATGATAGAAAATTCTGCACCAAGTCATATTTCAAGACTATTGTTTTTCCCTGTTCCCACCAAATAGGTGACCGTCTAGCATTCAGAAGATCCATTGTACCTGAAGATGTTCATCCTCAGTGGAGGTTGGACTATGACCCTAGCAGTTCTATTTCAGTAAGTTGGCTTAAGTTGGATTGTTCAAGTTGGATTTTTCAAATCACTATGTGATTAATGCTTTTTGATTAATGAATCCTAATTCACTAATGGTTGATCCTTTTGAATTTTTCCAGTGCAATGTCAATGAAATTCTAAGCATTACTCAGTTACGTGAAAAATTCAATGCAATGATGTTGAAATCTCAAGATCATGAGCAAAGTGGACTATTGAAGTATATCATTCAGAAGATTACAAAATATTGATTGAAGCCAAGGCTTGAATCTAAAGTCTTACAATCAAGTAGGGGCAGGCCAAAATCGACAGATACGCAGCAAGAACCATCTTGGTTTGAGCTTGTTGAAAAACAACTCAAGGGGGACAAAAGGAGTAGAATGGCTCAAAACAAGAAAATACAAAATATTGTAAGTCTTTTCTTTTGTGATATGTTCATTTTTTTGTTTAATGAACTTAGTTACCAACTAATGATGAATTTTTAGTCAAAGTTGGAAGAATCTGAATCTGAATTTCATAGTTTGGAGGAAGAGACTGAAATTCAATCAGGATAACTTAATTTGGAATCAGAATCCACTTCAGAGGATGAGAACATGCAGCAAAGCTCAACCAGAAGCTCATCTTTGGTGAGTATTCATTTCATTGATCCTATTAAAGAAATGAATACTATGTTTTTTAATGATAGGAACAAAATGTGAAATACCACAATAAAATACCCAAGAAATTCCATAAGCTCTTGGGTGAGGTTTGGGATCCAATTGGAGATGGGAATTGCGGATTGAGAGTCATTGCTAAATCTCTTGGTTAGGAAAACATGGTTGGTTTAAAGTTAGGAAGGAAATGATTGAAACATTAGAGAAAAATAAAGCATGCTACATTAAGATTCTTTGTGATTCAAAGGAGGTTGAAAAGATTAAACAAAGACTTGATTTTGAAGACATCAATGAAAAGATTCCCTCCTCAAAATGGCTGGCTAAATGGCACATGGGTAAAATCATACCAGAAACAAATTCCAAGCCTATATGTTTCATTTCATTGGAGTCATGTGATACTTATACTCCAATTAAAAATGGTGTTACTGATCAATCAGATCCAATGTTAATTTCCTTTGTAAACAATAACCACTGGGTTCTATTAGTAATTGAGGGATAAATGATTCCAATCCCGCCCATTGTAGCAAAACCACGTTCCTTGATTTATAAAAAAGCCTCTGGTTGGGTTGATCATCTCAAAGATCAACTGCAAATGTATTCTATATTTTAATAGACTTTGACTACATTTTATCATCTGGTTTCATATAAATTGTAATTCTAATGCAGCTAACAAGTTCTATTAATAGAAAGGGTTATCACATTTTGAACATCATTGTTTTGAGTGTTTTGAGTTAACATCATTATAGTGAGTGTTTTGAATGATATTTTAATGGTAATTCAGTTCAACTTGTTTTGGGCTGATTCCATCACAAGCTTAAAGCTTAACTTATTTTAAGCTTGGGATTGAACACAAGTTGAACTTGTTTTTTTTTTGGTGTTTTTACTTTAGGGCTTTTCAAAAGACTTGTATTTTTTTGGGCACTTTTACTTGAGGGCTTGTCAAAATACTTGTATTTTTTTGGGCACTTTTACTTTAGGGCTAGTCAAAAGACTTCTTTAATTTTTGGGCCCTTTTAATTTAGGGCTAGTCAAGTTGAAATGACTTGAGGGCTTGTCAAGTTAGTTGTATTTTTTTTGATGTTTTTACTTTAGGGCTTGTCAATTTACTTGTCTTTTTTTTGGTTTTTTTACTTTAGGGCTAGTCCAGTTACTTGTTTTTTTTGGTGTCTTTTTACTTTAGGGCTAGTCCATTGGATAGTACCAGTTTTTTTTTTTTGATTTATTTATTTATTTTTTTGTTTTTTTAACCAAAAAATGAACATTCTTTGATTTTTTGGTTGATTTATGTTTTTTTGGAAGGTTTATTTAGTTTATGGGTTGTGTTAGTACCCTTCCATTCCTTTTCCTTTTTTTTTTTTGCTCACCGCGGTCCGGTGCTGTGTGAAAGTCCACACGGCCGCAGACTGGGTTGGGTGGGCAGCACAACTCCGTGAGCCGTGGGGGCTGTACACGGCCTAAATTAGACCGTGTGGCGTGCCACATGACCCATTTCAAACCATGTGCATGGCTCAATGAGCTGTGAATTTAACATTACCCTATGTGAAAATATGTGAAAGAATTTGAAAATAAAAACCAAGAAGAGTAAAAAAGATAATAATTTCTTTTTCTTAAAATTTTTTTTATTGATTTTAATATTAGTCAGAAGTTTTTGAAGCTTCAATGAGTTCAAAGGGAAATTTGCAAAGCAAAATAGCTTAATGTTACAGGCTTAGTTTGTTTCCTTTCTATAGAGTTAAAAATATTTACCCAAAAGGATTTGCTTTAGGATGTTTCATTCATGAGGAATATTTTCTTTATGACTAATTCTCAAGAAATTTTTTTTTATTATCATTATTTGATTTATTGGAGGAAAAAAATTAATGTTTCTGGCTTTGTGCATTGAAAAAACATTGGGATATTGAGTTTTCAACACCAAAAATGGAAGAATGTGGAACTTTTCATGCAAACACTGGTGGTTTGTGGGTTTAAAATGCCAAAAAGGGGTTATTTTCCTATTCTTTCAATGGTTCTGAAATATCTGATCCCATTGGATACTATCTTCAAAGTTGGATACAGAAAAATTTAAAAACACACCAAAAGTTTTATTATGGCTATCCAAGCATGGTTTTTCAAATTAATTTGCTTGGAAACCAAATAAAAGAAGAAGTAGATTTCACAGTTTTTGGAGGCAGAGTCTTTTTTCTGTTTTTATTGATTTTTTTAATTCAGCAACATCCCCTTGATTCAAAAAGAAGATTTATTGAAAATGCTATTTTGATCAGAGGAAAAGAAAACAATTCTTTTATTATAAAGTTTTTCTTATGAGAACATGAAAAAAAATCCTCCCTTTTTTCAATAATTCACAATTTTTCTGTTCAAATAGTTTTTGTTAAAAGCAAGAAATTCTTTTCAGTCCATTCTGGCCTTCCAGGATCCTGTAGTGTTTCATATTCTTTTAATTGGATGTGTATTTCAAAAGGAATGCAGTACTAAATTGATGAAGATGAACCAATTTGGGAAGATTAAGAGTTTGCTAGTTGAAAGGCCAATGTTAAATTTTCAACCCTGTGGTCACAAATGGGTGAAAAACGCCCTTCACAACTCACCTGATTTGCAAACATATATATATATATTAACTTTTTTTTAAATTTTTTTGCTGATTATTTCCTTCTTTGATTTTAATAAAAAAATCAAAAATTAAAAAAAAAATAAATATAAATTGATCCATTGAATTAAAAATATAAATACAAAAAAAATATAAATAAATAAAATGAAATAAATAAAGAAGTAAAAAATAAATTAATTAAATTAAATTAAAATTATAAATATGAAAAGAACATTAATAAATAAATTAAAATGAAATGAAATAAATATATATATATAAACAATAAATTAAATAATTAAATTAATAACAAAGACATATATGTATATATATATGAAATAGATATATTCTACGAATTGTCATTTATCTTTTTTTTGCCATTCACAACCACCCTGAGTTTCCAATGGCCATTTGTGACTTAGGCAGGTAGGGAATGGCTGTTTGCAAACGATTTTGGGTTGCAAATTGCGCCACATGTGCTGTTTTAGGTAGTTAACAGGGGTTGGGAGGTTGCAAATGTAACATTTCCCTAGTGGAAAATATGTGGTTCCAGCATACCAGAATGTTTCCTCTTTTTAGTTGAACATGTGGCAGGAAGCCCTTGATTCCAAGATTATCTTTTGGTCTAATTTGATTCCGTCAACCACATTTTTATGAGATAATGATAGCAATAAACCTCTTTACCTTTGGATTTCTTTTAAGCTCTTCACTTTCCTTGAGATTGTTTCAACCATTCAAGAGAAATTTCCTTTTATTTGTTCCAAACCTTTTCCTCTGGGTGACCTATTGATTTGGTATTGTGGAACCTGTGCCATCATTTCTGCTCTCTCAGAACATGAGGTTTGGATTTTTATTTCATGAGAGCAGTTTCTTGAATCATGGATTCCTTAATATTATATTTTATCTTGTCATACAAATGCATGAGATTATTGAAAAACAGCTTGAAATTGAAATCCCCTTTGAAATGCATAATTTTTTGCCGCAGGGAGTGAACATTGGATGGGAATTGAAAGAGAACTAGGTAGGCCAGTATACTATTAGGGAGATATATCCCCACATCTGTCATCTTTTTTATTGAAATATTTTTCTTGGTAATGAATGTGCTTATGGGTTCTTGCTTGAAATTTTGATATAGGAAATTGTTGAATACTTGAGATTGACTGGCTGTTTGAGAGGAAGCAAATTGTTCTTTGATTTTCTTCCAGAGTACTTTTTCCAAATTGATATTTTCCAGATCCACAAATTTATTTTCAGTGATAGAATTAAATTTGGAGAGAATAATATATCTGCTTTCTAAGTTTTCATTTGGACTTAGAATCTTTGGATTGTCTTCTAGAATTTGTTTTATTCCTTTCAATCCAAGAAAAATTTCAATTTTTTCCTTTCACATAGTGTTGTTGTTGTACATCAGATTGGGTATGGCCTTGGGAGTGGCCTTCAGCATGATTGAAAAAATACATCCATCATACCACACCTCTCCATTATCCTGCATTAGTTTATTGTAGATTCTTGCTTTTGAATGTGTTGAATAATTTGAGGAAACCTTATTGAGATAAATGGTTCAATAATTTGGGGGGATCTGATAGAGGAGGAAGAAAAAAAAGAGTTTAAAGAAGGCAATTAGAAGACATTTGGATAAGATCACAAAGATAGGAGAAGAAAAAAATTTGAAAGGATATCACCAGACAGGGAAAATACTGAATTAAGAGCAAGAGATAAATTGTGAGAGTAAAAAAATTAAAATGAAAAGGATTAAAAAATAAGAGTTTCTGATTTAAAGAGAAGAAATTAAAAGTAGGAATGAAAATAGAAGTCAAGTTGAAAGAAGAAACAAGATAGACAGAAAGAGAAAGACAGGTTTCAAACATGAAGATTTTGAGAGTTGAAGAGTTGAAGAGTGATTTTTTTGATCTATATGTGGATTCAATTAATTAAAAGATTATTTCATCAAGTACAGGAGACTAAAATTGAGGGATCAGATTCAATGGAAATTACAAGGCTTCAGTAAGAGGCATATTAGTGAAAAATGAGTCAAGGTCAGGGTTATGTGCGGGGTTATTTGACACAGTTCACAGATACCTTGGTTTGGTTAGAAATTAATTTGAACTAGGAGTTTTTTTTTCTTACCAAGAAAGTCAGATATCTAATCTCTTCTAACAACTTGATCAGTTTTGGTAGTTCAGAGTACATATTCATCCTGAATATGAATGAATGGTTTGGTGGCCTTGGTATTTTTAAGGAAAAAATTCATTGATTTCTTCTTGGTAAGCATCTATATTTATGCATTCTAATATATTTTTCTGATCACAAGACAATTTTTGAGTTTTGCCTCTGGAGGGATAAAAGAAACAGGCTTCAAATTTTTTGATCATCTTCTTTTTACAAATCCTTGAACCAGCATTGGTACTTGTTTTCAGAGGGCTTTGAAATGTTATCTGGCTGCCATTTGATTTCACAGCTGCATATCTGGATGTCTAGAGCCCCCAGAAAAAAAAACTCATAGTTATCAAATTATCTTAAGGGATTCAACAATCTATCCAAACCTTCAAAAAAAAGGAAACCCTTTCAAAATGAATTTTAGGCCATTTCCTTTGCCTTTTCACTGAATTTTTCTTTTCTATGCCAATTGAGGAAAAAACAATTTGATAAATGGAAGATATTTGTTTTGTTTTTCTTTCCTTTTTTTTGGTGATTGATTGAATGTAGTTTTGGCTTCCAGAAACCAGAACCAATGCAAAGGAAATGAGAAAACAAAACATCCTTTTGAATATTGTTGTTAAACGTCAGGCTTCAACTTTGTTTCAATTTTCTCATGCAAGCTTTCAAGAAGAAATTAAATAGCAAAATTAAAATAATGCTGAATTTATCTGAGGGGTTTGGCAACCAAAAATTTGGTCACAATGAAAAAAATAAAAAAGGGGAGGAGGGTGCAAATTATTGATTTTTTTCCTTCTTTGTATAAATAATTATATATATATTTATATATATATATATATATATATATAACATATAATATATAACATATAATTTATAATTTATAATTTATAATGTATAATGTATAATATAATATATAATATATAATATGTAATATATAATATTTAATATATAATATTTAATATTTAATATTTAATATATAATATATAATATATAATATATAATATATAATATATAATATATAATATATAATATATAATATATAATATATAATATATAATATATAATATATAATATATAATATATAATATATAATATATAATATATAATATATAATATATAATATATAATATATAATATATAATATATAATTTATAATTTATAATTTATAATTTATAATTTATAATTTATAATTTATAATATATAATATATAATATATATATAATATATATAATATATAATATATAATATATAATATATAATTTATAATTTATAATTTATAATTTATAATTTATAATTTATAAATTATAATTAATAATTTATTATTTATAATTTATAATTTATAATTTATAAATTATAATTAATAATTTATTATTTATAATTTATAATTTATAATTTATTATTTATAATATTTAATATATAATATATAATATATAATATATAATATATAATATATAATATATAATATATAATATATAATATATAATATATAATATATAATATATAATATATAATATATAATATATAATATATAATATATAATATATAATATATAATATATAATATATAATATATAAAATATAATTTATAATTTATAATTTATAATTTATAATTTATAATTTATAATTTATAATTTATAATATATAATATATAATATATAATATATAATATATATTATATAATATATAATATATAATATATAATATTTAATATTTAATATATAATATATAATATATAATATATAATGTATAATATATATGTATACATATATTGATAGATACATAACTTATAATCTATAATATATATGTATAAATATATTTGTATATATATAACATACATATGACTAAAAGAATTCATAAACTTCAGTGGTTCTATTTTTTTGTAGGATTTCCTTGTAGGGAGAGGGAATCCTTGAAATGAAACAAATTTTTAAGTTTTGTGAGAGAAAAAAAAACCAATTGGTCCTTATAGGTTTCAGCTAGAAGCAAACCATGGAATGGCAATTTAACCCATAAATTCATTGGAGCTGGGTAATAAGCATGATTTTTTGCCTTCTTGTTTCTTCAAAAGGTTCAAAACAGATTTAATGCAATGATCATGTCATATCAGAGTTAGAAAGCAGGCAATTATTTTCAATGGTGGGCTTCAGAAAAATAGCCAATTTTCAAAACTACCATTAAAAATCAGAAAAACCCATCTATTTCAAAACAGGGGTGTCGGAGCCTCCCAGGAAATAAGAATTTTTTGTCAAAAATGGTATATATAGGTACCTCTATACTATCCAAGCCTACTTTTAATTTCAAAGAAACCCATTAAACACCCCATCCTAATGCTTCCAAGCTAGAAGCCTATTCAAAAAAAGTGCACCTAACATCCTATTGATGTTGGCTTACTGATACCACAAAATTTGCAGTCCTTTATCTACACCAAGTGATATTGGTGTTGGAACAATAATAATTCCAAGAAAATATGTAAAATGCTCATAAATGTTGATATAATAAGAGAAAGTACAAGGTTTGGAGTTTTTTTTGGTTAAAATGGTTCAAATATGCTTTTCAAGAGGGGCAACAGTTTATACAAGACTGGGGATCTTTATTGAAACAACCTCTCTTAAAGGGGCTCTTTTGAACTGTGTAAAGACCTTGGGATAATGAGGTCCTAAGTGATTGCTCAAAAGGGGTTCACTCAAGGGGTATGGGTGGACTGGCTGTCTCAAAGCACTTATGCCTGCAGGTAAGGAGGATATGACTTACTACTTTAAGCAGACACTCCAAGATACTTGCAGAAATTCATGGATTGAGAGTTTCTCAGGAAAATTGGTGGGGTTTTTTCTGATATTCTTCAATGGAATCAATGATGGGGTTAGAATTGATGATTATAATATCAGATTGAGACCATAAATCACTTTTTTATCATTCATAAACACTTAATAACGGATGCCAATGGGTCTGGATTGATTACTTCAAAATTGCTGGTGTTTAGATCATGCAAAAAGGGCTGTATATATACCTTTTTTTGGGGGGAAAGGACCTTTCCAGGGCACGTAGAGAGCGTTTTTCTTGTTTTCTAAGGCTAGAAGACTGTCCAGTGTTAACTATGAATGTATTTTCAGTGCCTTCAATCAGTTGGACCTGTCTGTGTCATATTTATGGTTGAAATAATTATCAGATTTTTTTTAACCCTTAATTTGTTATTTTTGCAGTTCTGGAATATTTCCTAATTTTTTATTAGTTTTGTTTGAGTTACATGGTCAGAAGTGGGCAGATTTTAACCTCTCTTCTGAAAATTTTGGCATTTTTCAATATTTTTTAGGGTAACTCTTTTATATGTTTTGTGGTTCATAAATATTTGATAATAACATGTACGTGACAACCTCTATATTATTTTCACCAATTTTTCTGTCTTATATTTTGAATTTCATACCTTTTATTCAATTTTCACAGTTTTCAGACATCCCTCTATCCTTCAGTCAAGTTGTTGCATATGCATGATGCATGCATGTGGGTTGTAACCTGTTCCTGGGGTACCAGGCTGTCAGGAGTGATGCCAGTAATTTTGACGCGCGCATCCCAAACAGCTGCGTGCAGGAATCCAGCCTTTGCAGCAAGCAGTACATTTCATGCAGGTTTCTTGACAGTCGCCTATATTTTGAGTGTCAGGCGCATTTACCCTTGCTGTATGGATGCAGGGCTGCGTGCAGGAATTCTAACAGAACACAAATCTGGCTGTAACTCCTGAAATATACACAAAACCTCAAATCTGAATGAATTTCAGGTGTGAAACTTATACATGACATTACATGTGAAATATCAAAATGACCAAAAAGTGCCATAGTGATGCCTTTGACTTGTGGTCATTTTCTTTTTAATTATTTTGAAATATAAGGAGTTATAATTGAAGGGTGGAGTCAGTGAGTTGCCCTACATTATTTTGGGCAAGGAATCCAAATCTTTAATAAAACTGTAGGATTTTGAAATCTTTTTGTATATTTTAATTTTTAATTCTACTTTTAAAGGTTGCGCTGTACAAGTAGCAAGCTGACAATTTAGCCCCCAAACTAACCCTGCATTCATTTCCATTTGAGAGACAATCTCAAATTATAACTCAAACCAAACAATAAAAAGATGATTAAAAATTTCTCAAACTTGAACCTGAGGATAATACAATTCAAGATACTCATCAAATAAAAATCATTGGAGTTGGATGATCTGATCAAACTAGAGAAAAAATTTGATGCTCTCAAGTTTTGATGAAGTTGATGATTTTACTCTGGAGACTAACCAATCAGACCATCTTGATCTCCATCTTCTTCAAAACTCAAATCCAGGCTTCCCGGATGATTTTTTTTTATTCATTAGCCCTTTTACTTTATTTTCTTTGACACCTTTCCTTTTTTCCCTTTTTTCCTTTATATTCTAACTCTGTGGATTTGGAAAGAATTCATGAGCACAAATGGTTTTATCTATTCAATATCCACCCATCCTATAGGATCATTCTGATAAAATTCTATGTTTTGACCACAAATTTCCCATGTTTGTGAATTTTTGAAAGGCACAAAATGGATAGCTCAATGTATACATTTAAAAAAAATCAAAATTCAAACAAACTCAATTTTACCAAGATCTAAAATATCCAATGTTTTTGATTTTTTCTATCAATTCTACCTTGATGTCAAATGAAAACACTCAGAAAATTTCTATACTATAAATTGTTCTTTTATCTTTTTGTCAACCCTTCATCATCCTTTTATTCTTCTTGAATTCCAAGAGCTCTGTAATTGGTAAAGATCAAAATGTTTTAGGGAAATCCACAGTTGAAACTTCTGTAAAACATTTGAGGGGGAGGATTTTCTCAAGATCCCCCAGGGGAGGCTCAAAACTAGAGTTTTTCATGACATCACATTGTTAGAAGAAGTATTTTTTTTGAGCCGCTTAATGATGAGCAGTAATCCATAAATGGTAGATGCTGAAGATAAAAATTGGAAATTTGTGTTGGAGTTGTGTTGACTGTTTCAATTGATTGATGAATCAATATTGAATGGGAAGAGAGGGAGGAGCCCACAGTGGGTAATAAATTTTTCTTAGAAAAGGAAATTAGATGAGGAGTAGGTTTGATGATAGGCTTAAATTTCTTTTGTTTTTCTTTGGATTTTTATTTTTGGAACAAGGTGTAGGATTAAGACAAATTTGAAGGTAGAAAAAGTGAATAGAACAAGTTCAATAAAAATTTATCCCAACCATATTAAAAAATAATAAGAAAGTATGTGAAATATACTTTCAGCCTGCTGCTATTCCAGGAACAGCCAAAAAAAGCAAAAAAATATATAAAATGATAATAATGAGTAATGAATCACAAAAATATTTGGAAATACTAACTTATTATTATAAAAATGAATTTCCCACCCAAAATTAGGTAGGTGCACCCACTGGAACTACACCCAAAATTCAACTCCTTAGCCCCTTAATAAATAAAGCCAATTAATCACAGCACCAAGTTGGCACATTTTGGCCATTTTTTTCATTTCACAAGAAAAATCACATATGCTTTTCCATACTTAATTCAAGACATAAACTGAGTGTTGCTTGCAATTCATAATTTATTGAAAAATTTGTGTTTTTTCCAAATTCCTGCATGCAGCCATGCGCACAATTAACAGGCTTGAGACAAGCATACAGCTCTTTCTCTCAGAATTTCCATGCACAGCCATTTAAAAGCAAAAAATGGCATTTAAAATCAAAAAATGTGAAGTAAACAGGCTTATAGCTGTGCCCCAAGCTTTCAGAGCAACAATTACAACAAAAACCCAACACATAAGGGCTAAAAAAGACATTTGGAATGCATGCATATGTAATATGCATGGCAATCTATCATGCATTTCACCAAGCCCTTGGATAAGCCAAATTAAAACAGTAAAGATATTTTTAAACCCCTAATATTATTAATTGAAACTTGTGAAACAATCACAAAAATTTTCTAAATCCAGTTTCACAGACTTCTCAAGCCTGAAAAAGTGACACCTTCACTGCTACAAAACATACAAATTTCCACAAATGATATTGAATCAATCAATATCAAAAAAGATACAAAAATACAAAGAAACCAATTAAAAGGATGTAAAAACAGATTTCAGGCTCCTTTTCCCTGCCATTATCACACAGAAAATTCCATAAATATAATATTTCTTAACCTTTGACAAGGCCATATATCCAGAGCACAGGAAGAAACCTTTGGGCAATGCATGAATCAAATTCTTGCCCCTGAACACAGTTTTTTCCCCTCCTTTTGCTATGATAAAAATATTGGAGAAACTGGATGAAAATCTTTGAGACCCCTGATAATCCAAAAAGGGATAAATACAGGCCTCATTCAGGCTGATTATCCTCCAACTACACATTATTATACATACAGAAACCATTATATACAGAAATCAAAGAATTTATAAGCAAAGTAAATAATTTATGTCTTTATTCTGACCACTTAATCAAAACATCAACCCTTATAACTCAACTTTTGCACCATGGTAATCCCTCAAAGATTTATAATAGGCCCACTAAATAACCTTGAATTCATTCATTGAAGGTATCCTGGTGTAAATTTTCTACCCAGTAAGTTATCATTCTCTGCTCTGGCCATTTTCCCATCCCACCTCAGACATAACACATATATCCTGGATAGTAATCACCATTTACCAAGGTTTTAAAGTCCCAGGTTCTGATGCAAGGTGTTAGAGTTCCCTAGGATTAACTGTTGCCCCTCTTTTCAATTCATGAATGAATCATTTCTTTATAAATCCACCCTTGAACCACACCAAACTAAACCCTAGAACTTGCTTTATCCATATATTTATGGATCATTACTGCATTACCCTGGAAAATTCATTTTTTTGTAATCTATCACCTCTATTAGCTAAAGTATTTCAAGGTTCCTGGAATCTAGTGGTCTATAGGCCCACTAATTACCCTTTATTTCAGTTATTTAAGGTAGACTGGTATAAACTGCTACCCATTAAGTTATTAATCTATGCTCTGGCTGATTTTCTACCCAATCCCAGCCTTACCACTCATTTTCTTAATAATATTCCCTTTTATCAAGGTGCAAAATTCCCAGATGAAAGCATTTTAATTTTAATCCACTGAAGAGATATTTTGAATATGCACAGTGTTAAATGTTCCCCTCATTTTTTTTATTTAATATTTTATTTATCAATTAATTTAACCTTAAACCATTCCAAAATCCCTCCTTTCATTTCCTTTACCCATATATTTATAGATAATTTCAGAAACACTTTGAATAATTGATGTATTCCAAATCTATCACCTCTCTTACTTAAGGTATTTCAAGACTCATGGCATCTAGTAGGCTGACAGGTTCAGTAAGAAATGAACTAAACAAGGGGCAAGAGTATGCTTGCTATAATTCATCCTAGATGATTTAATAGAATTCCAACTAATTCAGATATTGGACCACAGCCAGAGGATCCAAAGGGGTCAATTAAAAAATATCTGGTGGTCTTTGGGGTGGATGGAGTTAAATGGGTTGTAATGAGCCAAAATTTCAAGGATGGGGATGTTGAGGAGCAAATAAAAAAAATCATTTCTGCTTCTGGGGTTAGTGGTTACATTAGTTGAAGCCAATGCTTGGTGCCATAGCATGAATTTTGGATTGAGAAATGATGATGATTGTCATTCTTTGAGTGATTTATGGTTGATGATGTGTTGATGTTTCAATGAGTTTTTTTACATTTCATGGATGAATGATGCATAAATTGTGGGTTTTATGGATGAAATGATTCATTTTGATGAAGAACACAACTATGAAATACACCGGGTAGGGGGTATGTGTATTTCAGAAACCCTCCATTAAAATGGGATATTTGGTCAAAAGAAACTTGCAGTTTTATAATGGTAGGTTTTCTAACTTTTATGTGCCCTATTAGCTTCCTTAAAGATTGTTTTCTGAAGACCTAAAGAATTTCAATTTCAAAGACCAACCAACTAGCCAGCACAAAGAAATCAGAAACAGGAGGATGCAGAAGACAGAGTTTAGAAATAGCAACAGGGGATCAATGAAATAAAGAAGCTTTGTAGGGTAGTCAATTCTTACTTGGAGCCAGCTGAGTTTAAGAAGAAAAATATTTTGGATTTGCCAATAAATTATGAATGAAATGAGAGTAGAACGTGAGTCTATGAAATATAACGTGAGGCTATTGAATATTTGAAATTATTGAAGAATAAGTCAATTATTTGCATTGAGAGAATTTAGTTTAGTCAATCTCACATCTGGAAACAGGAAATGAGATATGATGAATAAGTGGTTTGAGCAAGCCATTAATTAATGGGTGAAGGTTAATACTTGAGAGGGAAGCAAGGTTGATCATTGATGCTTGAGCAGGATTTGATACTTGTAGTTGTAGCTTTAGGGAGGAATGTGATCAATTTTGAATTTCTGAGAAAGACTTGAGAGATGATAAACAAAGAGGGCTGAGACAAGCAGGAAATCAGCTGAGAAAATATATAATGAAGAAAGAAAGAATCAAGAAGGAAAAATAAAAGAACAAAAATCCGGCAGCTAAATGTGTCACAACATTCAACAAGAACACTAGTTATCTGGTTTTAGATCTAGAGGAGACTTGGGTGAGCAGCAATAAAAAGCTAGAAGAGAGAATTGAATGAAGGTCAGGGATTGTAAGATTGATAGCAACAAGTTCTGATCTTAATAGTCAGTTCTTGCTGAAAAGATGAGCTTGAGTATTTGAGAGCGGGTTAATTTGAGATAGTTGTCTTGTAGATGATTTGAGAGGTGAAAGAAAAAGAGCAAAGGAAAGAATGAAAATAGAATGAAAGAAGAGAAGAAAGAAGAAAAGAATTGATTAAGGTTGAGTTTTGAGTGTTGAAGATTTCGCAGAAGAGAGGGAGTTGTTGGTTGAGTTGATGAGTGTTGTTTCCAATTGACTGTCAAGACTTCATTGGTGAAGATGACAAGTTAGTTGGACATGTGTGTGAAATGAACTAGGATTCGTGACAGTATTCAATGACGCGCGGGAGTGACAGAGATGATTCGAGGAATCCAGATGTGACAGAGATTCAGATGTGACAGAGGGAAGAGCAATAATAGCCATAAGAATAGATAAGAAAAAGAGGAGGAAGGAGAGGAATAATAAGAAAAAGAAGAGGGAAGAAAGGAACAGAAGAAGTAAAAAGAAGACAGTTGGATCTGATTATTCAACACCCCCCGTGACTCGTAAGACTGAAGTTGGAGCTGAGAAGAGAGGATTTATGAGACAGAGGAGGGTAACGAGAGAGCAGAGGGGAAGAGCCTTGGTAAGACCATCCTCCTTCATGTTTTTAGCTGAAATTAGTTTGATCTCGAGGTTACCAAGCTTTAGTTCTTCTCAAAGTGCCTTAGTTTTTATGTCAATGTGACGAGTTTTTGAGTTGCAGCCAAACTTTTCAAGTTTGTTGTCAAGCCCTTTATTGTCAATGAAGTGGCGACTAGGAGTAATTTTAATTTTCCAGAGTTTGGATACTAGGCCTCTCATCCAGATGGCTTCCAGAAAGGAGTCGACCAAAGGATTAAGTTTGGCCTTGGTTGTTGAGTGAGTAACATTACGCTGACCATAGCTACTCCAAGAAATGAGGGAGTCAAAAAGAAGCAAAAGATGGCCAGATTGTGAGCGCCTAGTGTCCAAGTCCTCGCTCCAAGTGGCATTGCTGAAACATTGGATTTGAGTGTTAGTGTGATTGATTTGTAGGGTGAGCTTGAGATCTTTTGTAGCTTTCAAATATTTCCAGCATTGCTTGACCTCTCTCCAATGACAAATTCCTGGCTTCTCGCAAAATCTAGCAAGGCTGGAAACAGCAAAGCTTAAATCAGGACAAGTGAGGCAGGCGATGTAGTTGATAAGAAAGACGGCTGAGCAATAATTTATATTTAGTAACTTGAATTCTTTGTGCTCTTCATTGGTGGCCAGAGACAGGTTTACGTTTGCAGTGAGAGGAATAGATGAGGGTTTGCAGTCCGTCATTTTCAGTTCTTCCAATCCATGATTGATGTGTTTTGGTTGGGATAGAAGGATTTTGTTTCCAGAACGCTCAAATTTCATTCCAAGAATTGTTTTGGGCTCATGGTGACTGGAGTTGTGAAAACTTTTGAGGAATTTCTTTTGGAAATTGTCACCATGTCCAACTAGAATGAGATCATCAATGTGAAACAAAAGAACTGAATTGGAGGCTGAATGAATGTACAGACAGGGATCAGAAATGGATTCGTGGAATCCCTGTTCCCGAATCCAGGAAGTAAGCGTATGAAACCAATTAGCAGGGGCTTGTTTGAGGCCGTAGAGTGACTTTTGTAGAATGAGATATTTGGATTTTCGGTTTGAACCTTTGGGTCTTTTGATGATGACCTTATCTGAAAAAGGTGCATGGAGGAAGGCACTTTTTACATCAAATTGCAAGATGGGAAGAGAGTGAAACAGACCGAAAAGAGAAGCTATTCAAAGAGATGCAGCCTTTCCCGTTGGGGAGAAGGTGTCTTGGTAATCTAGGCCGTAGATTTGATCAAATCCTTGAACACATAATTGGTTTTTCTAGATTAGTGGGTTGCCATGGCAGTTGTCCTTGAGACAATACACCCAGGTAGTGTTGAGAGGATTGACGGGTTCAGGACTGTCATAGTCCTCCCATACTTCAAGAGCTTCTATACCGTTGAGTTTGACGTCCATAGAGGATTCCCACTTCAAGAAGTCAAAACATTTTTTAGCCTGTTTGTATGTTTGGGGAACGTAATAGTGATGATATCCATATTGTTGAGGTGGATTTAAGCTTGATCAATTGCAAAGTAAGTATCCAGGAATGAGTTTTTTGGCAAGTTTGTTGGAAGGTTCAGGCTCTGAGTCAGACTTAGAGTCATTAGGGGATGTGGATGATGAGTTTGAGGATGCAACTTGTTCACTGAAAGGGGCATCAGCAGACACAAGGTTTGATGGTTGATTAGGAGGTGGTAGATTGGTGGTGGAGAGTAACAGATCGTCATCAAGGTCAATTTGAAGATGGATTTCAGGAGAATCAGGGGTTGAAGAAGCCTGGGATGGATTGTTATTTTTGAGGATTTTGATATGTTTGGAGGAAATAATGGATTTGTCAGGTTTCAAGATTTGGTAAGAAAGGAAATTAGGGTTGTAACCCACAAGGGTACCTGGGAGCCCTCGATCTTTGAATTTCTTGCCACGGTTTATCTTGTTGTCAAGGTATGCAACCTTGGAACCAATGGGGTGGAAATATGAGGTTGGAAGGGATTTGTCGGTGAAAAGTTGATAAGAAGATTGAGAATTTGGAGACTTGGGGATTTGATTTAGGGCAAGGGAAGTAGCTTTAGCCACTTCTGCCCAAAGATTGAGCAGCAGTTTGGAACTTTGAAGAGTGGCTCTCATGGCTTTGGTAAGTGTTTGATTAGCCCTTTCTACTTTTCCATTGTGCTTGTGGTGGTACGGTTCAGAGATGAGATGTTGTATCAAATTGATTTTGAAGAAATCTTTCAGTTTGGAAGAAGAGAATTCTCCACCACCATCTGTGCAGATAGTGGCAGGAAACCTGTTTTGTTTTTGCTTCTTGTGATTTAGAATAACTTTGAGTTGAAGACAAGCGTTGGACTTGTGTGAAAGAGGTATTGCGGAAATGTAACCAGAGAAGTTGTCAACAACAGTCATAATATAGTTTGTATTGTTTCAAGAAGGAGGGTTGATAGGTCCAATCAAGTCGATGTGTAGTTGTTCAAAGGGCCTGGACGATGGACTGGATGTGACCTTGAATGGGGATTTGGAAATTTTGGTGAAGACACAGTCTGTGCATTGGAAGTTGGAAAGAGTTTGAGTGGAGAGAGTTGGAAAAAGATTTTTGAGGCGATAAGGGCTGGCATGCCCAAAAGATTGATGAAGGGAGGCGATTGAACAGTGATTTGGGTTGTTGAGAGTCAGGTGGCAGAATTTGATACCGTTACCAATTCAAGAAGGCGGATTGAGAACAAACAGGTTTTCGTGAACGAATCCAGTAAAAGCTAGTTGAGAATTGGCAAACAGAAAGAACTGATTTTTGGAGGAAGATAGTGAGCATTTCTTGTTTGAAATGAGTTCACCGGGACTTATAAGATTAACCACAAGATCTGGAACAAAGAGGCAGTTGCTAAGAGAGACGGAGGAGCCTTTCCAGGTTAGATTGACCGTGCCATTGCCCTTGATGGGAAGTTTAGCGTCTTTGCTCCCTGTGTTTATGAAATCGTTGCCCATGAGCTAGTTGAGTTGGGTAAAGAAACTTTGGGAGTTGAACATGTGACATGAGGCACCCAAGTCAAGAATGATTTGATTCATGGGATTAATATCTTTGATCCACGTAGTGAGAAGTGACACATAGTGAGCCACTTCTTTAGCTTTGGCTTGTGAGTTAAGTTGCGCTCTCCAGCGGACTTGCGATTCCTTCCACCAGTCGGGAGCAAGATGCCAGCACTTGCTTTTGGGGTGATCCAGAGATTTAGGATTATGAAATCCTTTTCAGCATTGAAATTCAGAGGGGACAGGTCTCTTGATTGGTCCAGAAGAAATAAGAGCAGTGTTGCCAAGTTTGGATTCTTTAGATTTGACTTTGATTTCATTGTCCAACTTAGTAAGGTGATTGAGAACAAGGTCCACAGTAACAACCTTGTCCAAGTGCATGATTTTTTGTTGGAGAGAATGGAGTGATGGAGGAAATTTAAAGAGGATAACATAAGAAAGAATGTTGTCAGGCAGATCAATCCCAACATCCACCATTTTCTTGACAGAAATCTTGGTTTTGGTTATAAAAGAGTTGATTGCATTGGGCTTAAACTGCTGGTAGAGGAATTTGTTGAAGACTTGGTCTCGGTTGGCGGTTTGCAAAGAGGAGAATCTTTCTTTGATAGTCTTCCAGAGGAGTTGGGCAGAGGAAATGTTAGATGGGTTAACCACATTGTTGTGGGTGACAGAGTTGATTTGAGAGAGGAGAATTACTCAAGTTTCCATGTTGTCCACGGTACTGAGACTTTTTGAATTGTCCTCTAGTGCTTCCTTGATTCCCTTGAGCTTGAGCAGCATGGTCATCTTGTCTTTCCAGATTGATTAATTTTCATGGGAGAGAATCAGTACCGCTTCAAGAGCTGCTTTGAGAATGATTTGTCGGAAGCCGTCGTTGCTGAATCCCTCCATTGCGTCGGTTAGATTAGTTGGAAGGATTTTTGGCTTTTAACCGTGTTGAATTTCTGAGAAAGACTTGAGAGATGATAAACAAAGAGGGCTGAGACAAGCAGGAAATCAGCTGAGAAAATATATAATGAAGAAAGAAACAATCAAGAAGGAAAAAGAAAAGATCAAAAATCCGGCAGCTAAATGTGTCACAAAATTCAACAAGAACACTAGTTATCTGGTTTTAGATCTAGAGGAGACTTGGGTGAGCAGCAATAAAAAGCTAGAAGAGAGAATTGAATGAAGGTCAGGGATCTTAAGATTGATAGCAACAAGTTCTGATCTTACTAGTCAGTTCTTGCTGAAAAGATGAGCTTGAGTATTCAAGAGCGGGTTAATTTGAGATAGTCGTTGTGTAGATGATTTGAGAGGTGAAAGAAAAAGATCAAAGTAAAGAATGAAAATAGAATGAAAGAAGAGAAGAAAGAAGAAAAGATTTATTGATTGAGGTTGATTTTCAAGTGTTGAAGATTTTGAAGAAGAGAGGGAGTTGTTGGTTGAGTCAATGAGTGTTGTTTCCAATTGACTGTCAATACTTTGTTGGTGAAGATTACAAGTTAGTTGGACATGTGTGTGAAATGAACTAGGATTTGTGACAGTATTCAATGAAGCGCGGGAGTGACAGAGATGATTCGAGGAATCCAGATGTGACAGAGATTCAGATGTGACAGAGGGAAGAGCAATAATAGCCATAAGAATAGATAAGAAAAAGAGGAGGAAGGAGAGGAATAATAAGAAAAAGAAGATGGAAGAAAGGAACAGAAGAAGTAAAAAGAAGACAGTTGGATCTGATTATTCAACAATAATTGTTGGTTGGGTTGGAGGATGAAAGGAAGGAAAGAGAGGAAAAGATAACAAGGAAAGGAAGCAATGGGGAAGCAAGGAGGTGAGACGTAATGGGAATATAGGATGAGCATGATGGAAGGAAGGAGTTGGAGCGTGGAGAAAATAGGATGATCAGAGAGTAATGGGGAGAAAATGAGAGTGAATGGTGAAGAAGGTGTTGATCCATTGAGAGCATGGTGAGAATCAAGTGTTGAAAATCTGCAAATGGAGTATTGGCAGCACTCCAGAAGATGGTGATTGTGTCTCATTCCAACAGCTTCCAATGAAATTCTTTGACCATTTTTTGCCTTATTTTGTGACAATATTCAGATTTCCTTTCCATATCAACAAATTCTGCTCTTAATCAAAATATTCTGTCTCCAAAAACATCTACACATTGGGAAATTGGTGGAATATAATTTGCAGTGATGGTAACTTCTTTGTATTGGAACTGAATTAAAATCTGAACTATTGATGAAATAAAGGATTTTTAAATATTTCACTCACTTCTTTAATGAAATAAAAAAATTAAAATAATATAAAATAATATAAAATAAAAATAAAAATGGATAATGGGAGTGAGGTTTTTCACCCCCCCAAACCTGGAAAACACACAGTTTTTACGTCACCACAATGTCCTGCAATATCCCCAACCCACGCGTTAAACCTCAAAAAACCGCGGTTTTGGGGTTTTGTCACAAAGAAAAATACTGGGGGATAGGGGGGCATCTCAAACCGCTTTAGAATAAATAATAAGATTTTTGCCCATTTTTAAGGCCTTCAAAATTGGCCCAAAAAATCTGAAAAAAAAAAACACTTCACGTCTCAAATCTTTTCACATTTTTAATCTTTTTCATTGATCATTTTGAAAAATATGAAGAGACAGAAACTTTTCAAATATTTCAGGCCATTCAATTATAATTTTTTCACAATTTTAGTACTTCACTTTCCCGCCAGAAAATGGGATTTACATAAAAAATGAGACATTATTTTCAATTCTTTTTTTGTTATTTTTCCATGAGATTTTCCAAAACTTAAGTTTTCATAATTTTAGTGGGAATTGTGAAGGGCACAAAAAAATCATCTGGGGATTTTTTTTTTGCTTATTATTTCCCAAAGAATTCATAATTGAAAACGTCAAAGTGGTGTTTTTTGCTCTTTGCTAGAAATCAATGGTTTTTGATCTGAATCAATGAGTAAAAACAATTATGAAAAATTGAGTAAGAAAAAAACAGAAAAATGATTAAATCAAGCTTAATTTGTACTGCTTTGTTATCTTTACTTAAAGAAAACAAAATCTTCAAACCAAGGTTCCAAGTTATTATTAATCAAATCTTCCCATTTTTGTGATTCCTTGCTAGCAAAAGCCTTCCAAAGTGGATCTAATTGTTGAGCTGGCCACAGTTCTGAATTATAGGGGTAAGAAACTATGTGCTGAAAATCTTCCAAAATACTTAAACATATGGGAGATGTTTTAGAATTGGCAGTTGGAGGTGAATTGAGTGGAAAATAGGTTGATGGCATCAACTTAGATAAAATTACCACTGGCCTTTTGTATGTATCTGCAAGCAGGAAACCATGACAAGGGAATTTCATCCAGTAACTTTGAGGGGCAGGTCCAGAAGTGTGGTTGAGATGTTTTCTTGCTTTGTAAAAATTTTCATCCCAGACTTGATCCATGAAATTTTCATCCTTGAAGATAAAGTTGATTTCCATTTCCTTGATCATTTGCTGATGTATTGAGCTCCAATCTTCAGATTTATGGCCCAAATTAACTGCTACTAATATAAAACCACAGTTACCATCACCTTTCACATCTTGAAAATGTGAAATTTGTGGTATGGCTGTCTTTGGGAAAATGAAATTGTTGTATTTGATGAATGAAGGCAATGAGATTGAATGCATTGACACTGAAACTGAGACCTAATGGAGTTTGACACAACAGTGAGACAACATTGGTGAGAAAAGAAATAAAAAGTAGAACAAATGAAACCAACAAGACTGCGCTGGGTCATGTGCAACAGGCAATGTTCTGGAAGGTGAAGTTCATCATGAGCGGTCAGTGAGGCTGAGGTTGAGGATTGGTAAATTGGTGGGCTCTAGGCTGTGGTCAAGGCAGATCAGCAAGAAGGATTGGGTAAGTCCAGTCCATAGGAATCTCACCAGGCAGATAGCCAGAGGTTTGGGATGAGAGGATGAGGAGGAGTTGGTGCTCAGGCAGGCTTTTTGATTTGACAGCAATTGAGTTTTGATTCAAGAGGGAGTTTGAGAGGTATAGTTGAGTGGACAAGAAACAAATGAGATGAAGAAAAACATTGAGATGAAGAAAACAAATGAGATGAAGAAAAAAGTGAGATGACAGAAATAATAAGAAGAAGAAACAATTGGGAGAGAGATGGCAGCAGAGAATGGAAAACACAAGGTGAGACATTATGAGGTCAGATGAAAAGGAGAAGGAGTAGGTCAAGCCCCCCCCCCGCGCATCTCCAGTCTTTCTTATTCAGCTCCCCGCATTGCACTGTGGTTTCTCCTCTGTGAGTGATTCCAACATGCCCCATTCCTGGTTAGATGAAGCAATGAGAGATCAAGAGTAAGAGCCAGGAGTAGTTGAGACAGTGTCAACAGGAGAGGTTTGAGAAGATATATTGGAGTAAGGGGAGACTAGTCACACTGGAACTCTTGGTGAGGGTAATGGCAGGCATTTCCTCTGATTTGATGAGTTTTAAGTCAAGGTTACTGTAATTGAGTTCTTCTCTCATTCCCTTTGTCTTGAGTTCTAGGTGTTGTGTCTTCAAATTTGAGCCAAATCTTTTTAACTTTTTGTTGAGGCCGCTGTTTTTGGTGAATATTTCAATTCCTGAGGAGCCTATGGAGAAAATTTTGCAATCCAGCACCCTAATCCATGTAGCCTTGCAAAAGGAATCAACCAGCGCCTTGAGTTTGGCGTTGGTGGAGTAGTAGGTGATATTCTTTTGTTTTCAGCTATTCCAAGACACAATACACCCACAGAAAGCGCACAAGTAACCCATCTGAGAACTTCTGGTGTTGGGATTGTTGGCCCAGGAGGCATCTGAGTAGGCAGTGGCAAGTGAATTGGGGTCATTTATCTGGAGGCACAGTTTGAGGCCGGAGGTCCCCTTGAGATAATTCCAGACCTTCTTGAGCTCATTCCAGTGTGGGAGAACGGGCTTTATTTTGAATCTGGAAAGACTCAAAACCTCAAAACTGATGTTGGACTGAGTGTAAAAAGCTATGTGGTTTAACAGACCAATGGCTGATCAATAGTTGATGTTGAGGGACTTGAATTGGTTGAATTCCTTGTCAGAGGCCGGTTTGAACTGCAGGTTCTGGGTGAGAGGACTTGTGCTGGTGCAAGCGTCCCCCATCCAAAGCTCTTTGAGACCCTGTTCAATGTGGTTGGGTTGGCTGAGCAGAATGTGATTGGTATTAACTTCTATTTTCATTCCAAGGACAGTTTCAGGATCCTTTGAGGTGGAACCAGAGAATCTGGAAAGGAACCTCTTCTCAAAGTCCTGAGCTTCTCCAACCAGAATCAAGTCATTTACATGAAAGAAGAGTTGTGATTTTCCATTGTTGGATAGATAGAGACAGGGATCGCACCCCAACTCACTGAAGCCAACCTCCTTGATCCAATTTTTCAGAGTCTCATACCAGTTCTTTGGGGCCTGTTTAAGGCCATAGAGGGACTTCTTGAGTTTGAGGAAGCAAGAGGACCATTTTGAGCCTTTTGGGGTTTTGATGAAGACCTCCTCATCAATAGGCAAGTGGAGAACCGCACTTTTAATGTCAAACTTTTGTATCTTCTGTTTTGATTCCAAGGCATACAGTAGAAGTAGCCTGAGTGTTGATGCCTTGCCTGTAGGTGAAAATGTCTTGAAATAGTCTAGGCCCTCAATTTGACTGAATCCCTCGACGCACAGCTGGGCCTTATAACTGACGGGGTCCCCATGGCAATTTTTCATGATTCTAAAGGTCCAGGTGGTCCTCAGGACGTTGTGTGGCGTTGGGGAATTGTACTCTTCCCAGAATTTGAGATCCTCAATTGACTCAAGCTCTTGATCAATGGCTTCCATCTATTGCAGGTGATCTTTGCAGGAGAGGGAATCTTCATATGACTTTGGCTTGTAGTAATGGTAGAATCCATACCATTGAGGTGGCTTGATCCTATACCTATTGCGCAGCGTCCTGCTGGCTGAACCAACATTCTGGCCTTCATCACAAGTCATATATTGGTTGGGAGCAGGTTGTGTTGCAGTGATTGTGCTAGAAAAGGGTTGAAGCGCATTTGTACCAGTTTCCTTGGCCAAAGAATTGGATGATGAGTTGTTGTCCCCGGTTGAACTGGTGGAGGCCTCTGATTTGGGAGATTCTCTTTGATAGTTGGTCCAGGGAGTTTGGGTAGTGGCAGGTAAGTTTTCCTGAGTGTTGCAATCAGGGGGGGGGTCCCGCGCAGTGTCTGAGGAAGGTATTTCATCATCAATGTTGAAGGCAGGTATGTGCAATTGAGGCATCTGGAGGAATTTAACATGTTTCAAGCAGATTATTGAGCCGCTTTTAGTCAGAATACAATAAGAGTGGAGAAGAGGTTTGAAGCCTACAAGGGTGGCCTCCTTGCCTTTGGACTTGAATTTTGTTCCTCTCTCCCCCCTATTGAGGAGAAAGACGCAGGGGGTCCCAAGGGGGAAAAGATATGCGGTGGGTAATTCATAATTGTGCATTTTGTGCCAGGGAGTTTTGGAGTTGTTGTTGGCAGGTATGTGGTTCAGCATCAGGCAACTTCCTTTAACAATCTTGTGACAGGTCAACATAGGCAGCCTACTATCCTTCAGGGTAGCTCTGGCATACTCTATAATGGTTTGGTTTGCACACTCAGCTTGCCCATTGTATTCCAGATAATGAGGTTCTGAAACAATCTGGGTAATGTGACGTTCTTCAAGATATGAGGTAAACTTAGAGTTGACAAATTTGGTTCCACCATCCAAGCAGACTTGCAGGGGGGTAGTAACCTCTTTTTTGATGTTCTTTTTGTAGGATTTCAATCAGAGTGTCAGCCATCTCATCCTTGGAGGTTAAAGGGAAGGCGGCCAAGTATCCACTGGCATTGTCCACAACGGTGAGGATATACCGATGGCCAAGCTTGGAAATTGGTTCAAAAGGACCCATCAAGTCAAGGTGAATTTGTTCAAGAACCTTGTGGGATCTTGTGGATGATTTGCTGAAGTAGGATTTGGTGATCTTTCTCATTACGCAGTCCAGACACTGTAATTTTGCCTTGACGTCTCCAGGGATGTGTTGTATGAGTGGTGAAAATCTCAAGAGGGATGCATGACCAAAATTCCAATGGATTTCTAAAAGCTCTTCTCTTGGCAATACTGCAAGGGTTGAGAGGTGGGAGCCTAGTAATTGATTGGGCTTGTGAGACGGTTTTGGAAGGGTATAAAGTTTGTGGGTTATGGTCCCGTGGAGTATTGGTTGGCTGCCATGGGAGATGGTGAATCAATCATTCTGTGAGAAGATTGAGCAACCCTTTACATTGAGTGCACCTGAGCTTATTAGGTTGATGGTGACATCAGGAATGTAGAAGGTGTCCGTCAGTTTGAGAAAGAAGTCTTTCAAGTGTATCATGGCAACTCCTTTCCCTTTGATGGTTAGACTGGCACCTTCTTTTCCAGTCTTGATGGTGTCACTGGTGTAGGGTTTCATTTTGAAGAAGAAGCAACTGTCTTTGATCATATGAACAGAAGAACCGCTTTCTAGTAGTAATTTTTGGTCAGGATCCCCGTGTTCTACCCATTGATGCAGTAAGGCCAGATAGTGAGCTGAGGGAGGTATGTTTGATTGTTCTTTTTTTTGACCCTTTTTGGCTTTCCACTTGCTTTGGTTGTCTCACCACCACTCAGGAGCAATTTCAGGGTGAAGATGCCAAAATTCTTGGGCAGAGTGATTTTTGTCTTGACTTTGATGATGGAAGCCTTCTATGCATTGTTTGGGTTCAGATGACTTACGGGACTCTTTTTGCATTGATTTCCCACTGTAGTGAGCAATGTCTCCCTTTGATTTGACGGATGATGTAGAGGAATGGGAAAGAGATCTGTTGTTGAGTTGAGTGAGGTGATTTAGAACAAATTTGACCAAGAGATCCTTGTCCAAGTGCATGATCTTCCTTTTAAAGTTGTCCATCAAGGGGGGTGGCTTGAACAGAAGGAGATAGGCCACAATGTTGTTGGGAAGTTTGATGCCAACTTCTCCCATTTTCTTAAGAGTAACTTTGATAGAATTGATGAAGTCAGCAATGCTGTCAGGACTGAAGGGGAGATAGACAAACCTGTTGAAGACTTGTGCTCTGTTTGATGCTTGAGAGGAAGCAAACTTTTTGATGATGGCTTTCCGGAGTAGTTTTGCCAAGTTCCGGTTTTCAGGAGTAACAATTTTTTTGTGGGTGGATGATTCAAGGTTGGAGATAAGCAGGAGTTTGAGTTCATTGTTGATAGAGGCTTTGAGTGTGGATTTATCATTGTTGATAGCCAGGGCACAACCTCTGAAGTTGAGTATGGTGTCCATCTTGTCCTTCCAGATTCCTTAATTCTCAGTGCCAAGGAGAGGGATGGTCTCAAGGGCAGTCTTGAGCATAGTTTGATGAAAGATATCCATTGTGACAATTAGCAAGATCCTCAGTTTCAGTTGGTGAGAGTGAGCTTGTTTCAGCTTTTAACCATGATGAATGAAGGCAATGAGATTGAAATGCATTGACACTGAAACTGAGACCTAATGGAGTTTGACACAACAGTCAGACAACATTGGTGAAAAAAGAAATAAAAAGTAGAACAAATGGAACCAACAAGACTGCACTGGGTCATGTGAAAGAGGCAATGTTCTGGAAGGTGAAGTTCATCATGAGTGGTTGGTGAGGCTGAGGTTGAGGATTGGTCAATTGGTGGGCTCTAGGCTGTGGTCAATGCAGATCAGCAAGAAGGATTGGTTAATTCAAGTTGATTGGAATCTCACCAGGCAGGTGGCCAGAGGTTTGGGATGAGAGGATGGGGAGGATTTTGTGCTCAGGCAGGCTTTTTGATTGGAGAGCAATTGAGTTTTGAGTCAAGATTGAGTTTGAGAGGTATAGTTGAGTGGACAAGAAACAAATGATATGAATAACAACAGTGAGATGAAGGAAACAAATGAGATGAAGAAAAAAGTGAGATGAAAGAAATAATAAGAAGAAGAAAAAATTGGGAGAGAGATTGCAGCAGAGAATGGAAAACACAAGGTGAGACATTATGAGGTCAGATGAAGAGGAGAGGGAGTAGGTCAAGCCGCCCGCCCATCTCCAGTCTGTCTTACGCAGCTTCCTGAATTGCACTGTGGTTTCTCCTCTGTGAGGGATTCCAACATTAATGATACTAAGGAAAAAAAGATCAGTATTATTTAACACTAAATGAAAAAAATACTGACTTTATCAATAGCCACCTTTTCAAAATTAGTAGAAGATGAAAAATACAATGTTGTGAACTTCATCCCAGAAAACAAGGGGTTAATAAGTGAAACATAAAGCAAAATTAATTCATAATTTTATTCACCTTTTCTTTTTCAGAGGCTGTGACTGTGGAAGCAAAGATTGGATTCCCTGGAGGCCTATAAGCATCTTAATCTTCATCATTTTGTTTTTTTTTTGATCCTCTTCAAATTACCAGGACTCAAATTCTGTGAAGCAACCCTCTTATTGTTCATGGTTCCTGACCTCTGAGTCACAAATGAAGATATGACAATCAATGAAAACTAGAAAAGGAATCCTTATCCCCCCAACCAAGAAGAAAATTACTAACTGTCTTTATTACATCCAATTCTTTAAGATATTTGAGTTCTTCTCCACTTGATTCCTCTTCTTTTATGAACTCATCCTGTTCAAAATGCAATTTTGGCCTAATTACAAAAAAAAAACACCTCTTCCTCTGATTCCTGTTTCTTTTTTCCCTTTGCCTTTTCATGGTATTCCTTTCCTTTAGTTTTCCTCAGATTATGAAATTAGAGAAAACCAATTTCCAACCATATTCTGTTAAAATCAATTCAACAGAAAGGGATAAAAAACCACAAAAAGTAAATATTACCATTGAATTAAACACTTGGTGCTTCCTTGGTCTTCCTCTTCTCTTAGGTACTTCAACATATTCAAACCCAGATGGATCCCTCTTAGATGAATGCTGAGAAATTCTTTTGATTTTATTGGGGGCTCCTTTTGGGTCTTCCTCAAATTTTCCCTTTTTCCTTTGATAGGGGTTCTTGAATTTGAGTCATTTGATACTTCCCTTTCAACAGTTTCATCATTTCTTCAAGGTCAAAATTCTTTTCTCGTGGGCGCAATTTCAGGAATTCTTCAAAGAGTTCATTCTGAAACCGGTCTATGTTGGTTGATTGGGAAGGTGATTCATGAGATGATTGAGAAGTTTGGCATGACCGCTTCTCAGCAAGCTATTAATAATTCCATAATAAAAGAAAAAGCTTCAGAAATCAATGTTAGAATTATTTTTTTCTCCAAGAAAAGAAAACATACTGCGATAGGAGGTTTGAAATGGCACTGGGGATGAAATCTATCAAAAATAATTGTTGCTTCTTGAGATTTGCCTTCTAAAGGTTCTGTACAAAATTAAGCCCCATGAAAGAAGAATAGTCACAATCAAAACAGGTGGTTGATTTTTTGGCTGAAATGTGAAAGGAATGAACAATCTTGAGAGCATAGTGGCTTATTCTTCTTGAGAGATGTTCAAAACAGTATAGGAGACCAATCAAGTTCTTGTAGTTTTTCTGAGAAGTTTCAATGGCAGTTTTGTTGAGGTGAATTGAAACTGAATGATAAATTTGGTGAACTAAAAGTAACAAGAAGACGTTGTAATGAATCCTTTTTGACATAAGAGTGAAGCCCTTCTATTTTAGATGTGCTGGCATTTACAAAATTCAGGTGCTTGTTTGGAGAATATGAAACAAATTTTCTTTTTATAGGAAGCCAGTTTTCAATAAGGTAGTCAGAAGTAGGGTGATTCCAGACTACATTCAGTTTGATAAAATTATCTTGATATGAATTTTCAGATTTGGATTTGACCAGTATATTTTAATGTTTTCTGAATATCATCCATTCTTCTTTAGATTTCAAGTGTTTTATAAAATTTGTTTGAATTTTTATGAAGAAATTCCAGACACACAGTAAATGATGATAGTTGGGAAATACAGTTTCAATGCAATGGATCAGGGCTTGCCTTTTTCAGTCAAAATTGCTTTTGGTTCTTCATGTTCTAATAATTTATGAAGTTTTTGGAGAGCCCATTTATATTCTTCCTTTTTCCTTGCAAAAGGAAACAGAAACCAGCAGAGAATGTTCTAGGACATTTGTTGACCCCAACAATGTGAAGAAGAGGCATGGAAAATTTTTTTGTTTTATAGGTACAGTCCATCTTTAATACTGATGGAAAGAGTCTGATTAATTGGATAAAATCTGGGTGAGAAATGAATAAAGAACTAATATTACCATTTTTCTTATTGATTTCTTATGTGAAAGAAGAGTTTCTTAATTCCATTATTAAAGCTTGTATGGCTGATTTTTCTTCTAGTTCTTCTTTTGTAATTTTTGATCTTTTGTCATAGATTATACTAAGGGTTGTCCAAAAAAGATAATTCAAGGACTTCTGTAAGGAATTAAGAATTTTCAGGGGAGGAACCCCAGCTTTGGTTAAAGAATTGACCATGTCCTCTTGATCACCCTGAATCCGTCTATGAACTGGATGGGTGGATGGATCAGTTTATGGTGGATGGTTGTGATCAGGGCATTGGATTTTTTTTTACCAAAGAACAAATTTCTTGTAAAAGCATCCAGAGAATGTGAAGGGACAGTTTGTTTTTCTACTTGAGGAAAGTCTTTTGCTATCCAAATTTAGATTTTATTCCCCAGTTTTTTCACATTTTTAAGTTTATCTTTTCTCTTTAGTATTGGAGACTTTGGTTGAAATGGCATCTCCATGGTATTTATTCCACTCTTGAACAGCATCCACAAGTTGCCCCTTTGACTGATATGATAATTCATGTTGAATCAAAATAGTATCAGAAATTGCTTCAAAACGCACCCCAAAACAGACACTTCCTATTATTGTTGTAGATGCATCAATTTTTTGGGTGAATAATTGATCCTTAAAATCCCACAAGAAATTTTTTGGGCCCTTCACAATGCCCACTACAATACTGAAAACTGAAAATTTGGAAAATATCATGTAAAAATAACAAAAAAAGAAGTCAAAATAATGTGTCTTTTTCATGTAATTGCAATTTTTGGCAGGGAAGTGAAGTACTAAAATTCTGAAAAAATTATAATTAAATGGCCTGCCATATTTGAAAACTTTCTGTCTTTTCAGAATTTCAAAATTATAAACAAAAAAAGATTAAAAATGTGAAAAGGCTTGAGACGTGGAGCATTTTTTTTTCAGTTTTTTGGGGGAAATTTTGAAAGCTTTAAAAATGGCCAAAATTCTTAGGATTTATTCTGAAGGAGTTTGAGATGCCCCCCTATCCCCCTGTTTTTTTTTGAAAACCCCCAAAAACCCCGTTTTTTCCAGGTTTACCGCATGGGTGCAGGACCTTGCAGGACGTTTTGGGGACCTCCAAAACGTGTCTTTTCCAGTTTTGGGCGCATGGAAAACCTGACACCCTAAATAAATTTGAATAAAATGAAATTAAATAAAATATATCAAATTAAATTAAATTAAGTTAAATTAAATTAAATTAAATTAAGTTAAATTAAATTAAATTAAATTAAATTAAATTAAATTAAATTAAATTAAGTTAAATTAAATTAAATTAAATTAAATTAAATTAAATTAAATTAAATTAAATTAAATTAAATTAAATTAAATTAAATTAAATTAAATTAAATTAAATTAAATTAAATTAAATTAAATTAAATTAAATTAAATTAAATTAAATTAAATTAAATTAAATTAAATTAAATTAAATTAAATTAAATTAAATTAAATTAAATTAAATTAAATTAAATTAAATTAAATTAAATTAAATTAAATTAAATTAAATTAAATTAAATTAAATTAAATTAAATTAAATTAAATTAAATTAAATTAAATTAAATTAAATTAAATTAAATTAAATTAAATTAAATTAAATTAAATTAAATTAAATTAAATTAAATTAAATTAAATTAAATTAAATTAAATTAAATTAAATTAAATTAAATTAAATTAAATTAAATTAAATTAAATTAAATTAAATTAAATTAAATTAAATTAAATTGAATTAAATTAAATTAAATTAAATTAAATTAAATTAAATTAAATTAAATTAAATTAAATTAAATTAAATTAAATTAAATTAAATTAAATTAAATTAAATTAAATTAAATTAAATTAAATTAAATTAAATTAAATTAAATTAAATTAAATTAAATTAAATTAAATTAAATTAAATTAAATTAAATTAAATTAAATTAAATTAAATTAAATTAAATTAAATTAAATTAAATTAAATTAAATTAAATTAAATTAAATTAAAATAAAATAAAATAAAATAAAATAAAATAAAATAAAATAAAGTAAAGTAAAATAAAATCAAGTAAAATAAAATCAAATAAAATAAAATGAAATGAAATGAAATGAAATAAGGGCATTGGTTTTTTCATGCCCCCATTCCTTCTTTTCAAGGAATATTATGTTTACCTGCTGTCCTGTGCCTCTGCTGCTACATGGACAAATACTCTATTTTGTGGGCATTTCAAGAATTTATTTTTCTTTAATTATGGTGCCAAATTCCTGTAGATGGGTTTCATAACCCACATAAAAAGCTTTTGTAATTTGGGGGGCATTAGAAACCCTCCAATAATGGAATCAAAAAATTAAAAAATTTGACCAAAACCCATTTTTCCATGGGTTCTTGGATTCTTATTTTCCATATTTTTATTATTTTATTTTGTTTATTTGAACTATCTCAAAGTTTACAAAACTTCAAAGATACTTGAATATTTCATTTTGATTTTTTGGATGTATCCTTTTAACTTGAACAATTCCTAAAAAAAAACAAAAAAATAAAACAAAATAAACTTTTTTGTTGGAAATTTTCATCCTTTTATTTTCCTTTCAAAAATTCAAAACAAAATCCAAAGAGAATTCCAATTTTTTTTTCAGATTTTTTGGATGTATTATTCTAACTTAAAAAATTCCTTCAAAAAACCCACTAATTCAAAAAAATTCAATTGTCTCACCAGAATTTTTGATCCTTTTGTTTTCCTCTTTGAATATTTTTTTGTTGATTGAATTATCCTAGAATTTCATATCACTATTAAAGAGATTTTCAATTAATTTTTGCAGAATTTTTGGATGTCATTTTTCAACTTAAAAAATCCCTTCAAAAATCCAAAAAATTCAAAAAATTGAATTTTCTCATTGGATTTTTGAATCCTTTTGTTTTCCCTCTAAAACATTTTATGGGGTGATTCAACATTTCAAAAATTAAAAAAAAATAACAAAGTAGCTTCTTAACACTTTTTACAGATCTTTTGGATATATGCATACACCTTAAAAACTTCTTTCAAAAACTCAAAAATAAATAACAAATATGGATAAAAATATTAAATTTTACTGAACCATGATTGTTTTCATATTTTACTTGATTTTATTTTATGGAACAAAAAATATTTACCAAGATCTAAATTTTTATGAATAATGGTTTTCCAAGCTTTGGAATCCTTGGTCACAAAGCTTTTTCAAATTGGATCTAACCTGGGAGCTGGCCAATGATCAGACTTGAAATTGCATGAGACTATATGTTTGAAATCTTTTAAAAGAATGGACCAAATAGGAGAGTATTTGGAATTTGGAGTGGGAGTGGAATTCAGAGGAAGATAAGTGCAGAGAATTAAACAAGGAAAAATAAATACTGGAAAATTATATGTTTCAGCCAGAAGGAGACAGTGGAATTGAAATTTCATCCACATATTAACAGGAGCTTTTCCAGAACAGTGATTCAGTTTCCTTTTTGCTTCTTGGAAATTTTCACCCCAGATATCACACATAATCATTGGGTCCTTGAAGAGTGCATTTGAATCAATCTCATTCACCATTTCTTTCCTGAATTCAATCCAGTCTTCTGAGTTAATCCCCAAACAAATGGCTTCTGCTCTATAGCCACAGTTCCCATCCCCTGTGATATCTTGAACATGTGATATATGTGGAATGGCTTTTTTTGGGGAAATGAAATCTTTGTATGGGAACTAAAAACAAAAATCAGGACTTTTTATATAAGAAAATATGGCCTAAAGATAAAACTTACTTCTGCAATTGAGACTTTGTCAAAGATTGCATAAGAAGAATACAATAATGTGCAGGAAACCTGCTGGAAAAAACCAAAAAAAAAAAATCAGAAAAAAATAAAAAATGAGAAAATATCAAGGGTACTCACTTTTTCAATCATTTTTTTTTTGTTTTTGCTAATACCTTCCTTTGAGTATGATGGAAAGGAGAATCACCATCTTCATTGGATACCTTTATTCTCTTGATTCTTGTCCTGGGATTGTATTCAGGTGAAGCAACCCGCTTATTCACAATTGTCCCAGACCTCTGATAAAAGTTTGAATGAAAAACTTAATGCAAAATTATATCCAAAAAATAAACAAACAAGAAAATAAAATGAAAGCTCACCATGTTAATAAAATCCAAATTTGAATGATTTTCATCTGCTAAATCTTCCCCTTTGTTAAAATCTGTATCCTCTTCATCTTCTCAATATTCCTTTTCAGTCAGAAATTCACCCTATGCTAAAAAAATCACAAGGACTCATTGAAAAAAAATACATTGCACAAGAAATAATTATTGATATAAAATTAAATCTTCCTCTGATTCCTCCTTCTTTTTTCCCTTCCCCTTCCCCTTGATGGCCTTCCACCTTCTTGAAACCTGAACACATAGGGAAAGAATATTAATCATGAAAGTTGATCTATAGATATAAATTTTTTCCAAAAAATGGTGACTGGCCTTTGAATTTGCTATGAATTTTTTATTTTGCCTTCCACTCCTTTTTTTTCTTCTAAAGATTCAAAACCAGATGGATCTCTTTTATTTGAGGACTGAGAGATCTTTTTGAACTTATTTGTTTCTCCTTTGGGTCTTCATCTTACTTTTGATCTTTGAGTGGAATTGGGCTCTTGAATCAGAGCAAGGTTTATATCTTCCACTGTACAGCTTCTTGATTTTTCCCAGATAATATAGCTATTCTCCAGGTGGAAAATTGCTGAGTTCTTCAGAAATTTCAGTGCAATATGGGTTTTGGTTACTGTCTTTGGTTGGATCTTCAAGGTTTCCAGATTCTTCAGTTGCATCAGGCTCCAGATTTAACTGGAGAAAGAAAAATCAAAATAAATCAGGAAATTATTAATTTGAGTTTGAATCCAAAAAAAAAAAACTTGATGGTAAGGGAGCTTTGAAATTTCATTGAGGATGAAACTCTTCAATTTGGAATAATTCACCCTTTCTGATAGCCAATTTTACTTTGTGAATAAATGGTATACCCATGTAAGTAGATTAATCAAATTTGTTTCAATTGGTGGAACATTAAGGCACTTGATGAAATGAATGAATTGTTTTGAGGGGACAGTGGCTGATTTTTCCAGATAGATGATCCACACAGTGAGTTAAACCAATTAGATCCTTGAATTTTTTTCTGTGAGGCTTCAATAGCTCTCTCAGTTTTTGGATGGTGATTGAATTGTAAATGTGTTGAACTACATTACAGAAAGAGCCAACAGATGAATTGATGAACCATTGAATGTAGGAGTGAAGACCTTCTTTTCTTGAGGTTCTTGTGCTTCCAAAGTGTAATTTTTTTTTTCTAATAAGAGACAAACATTCTTTTAAGAAGAATCCAGTTCTCAAGAATGTAGTCATATTTGGGGGGATTACATACAAAAGAAAGTTTGGTGAAGTTTTCTTTATAGCTTGATTCTGATTTTGAATGGACCAACTGATTCCAATTTTTCTGAAACAGCTTCCATTAATCTTCAGGTTTGAACTGCTTTCTGCAGTAGGTTTTTTAATTTTTGGAAATCTTCCCAAGACAAAGAATATGATGAGAGGAAGGGAAAAATGTTTCAATTGAACTAATAAGTTCTTTTCCTTGTCTGTAACAATTGCACCAGTTTAATGAACTTCTAAAACTTCCTGAAGCTGAGTCTGGGCCAATGAGATAAAAAACAGAAGGCTACTGAGAAACCTCTTGAACAATTTTTTACACCAAGAATATGAAGAAGGGGCATTCCAAACCTGTTTTTTTTTATGTAAATTCCATCATTGTAAAAGTTGGTAAAATTTTGAAAATTTTCATTGGATCAGGGTTTGAAATGAATAAAGAATTGATTTAACCATCCACATTGTTAATTTTGTAGAAAAAAGAAGAATTCTGGAGTTCTGATATGAGGCCTTCAACTGTAGTTTTTCCATAAAGGGCCTTTCTTTTAATTTGGGATCTTTCATTGTAAAGATTATTGAGATGTTTATGGACAGGTAATGATGAGGTTTGTATAAGAGAGTTGAGAATTTTTAATGGGGGAACTCCAGCTTTGTTTAAATTTTGAACCATCTCCTGTTTCTTCCCTTTGAATCTTCTGTGGATAGGATGAGTTGAAGTATCATTTAAAGGTGGATGGTTGTGCTCCGGAAATAAACCCTTTACCAGCCAGACACCCAATCTTTTGGAAAAATTGCCTGAGAATCTGAAAGGAAAATTTGTCTTTCTTGATTTTTTTAAGTTGGTGGTCTCTTTGCTGGGTTTATATTCCCCAGATTTATCACATCAATAGTGGAGGTAAGTTTCTTGCAGTTGGATACTCTGGAAAGTATTTGTCTGTGCAGCAGCAGAGGTGCAGAATGACAGGTAGACGTAATATACCATTAAATAAAAGATTGGGGGGTGAGAAAATTAATTCCCTAGATATATTTAGCATTTTTATATTTATTTTTATCTTTTGTGCAAAGGTGTTGAAATGCCATCATAAATCTTGAATATTTTCAAGAAGTTGGTTTTTTTTACTTCTTTTATAACTATTTTTTAAATAAATGATATTTTTGTTAAAATATTTAAAGATATCTGTATTAATCTCATTGAATAGGTTTATTCAGAATATTTGTATGATTTCTACATTTGGTACCCAGCTATTGATGTTCCACCTAAAATATTCCATTTTTTGGCAGAAAAATGAATTTCAATCATTTTTGTTATATACCTCATACTGAATGATGTTTTTTTTTATATCAAAACTCACATTTGAATTCCTTGAAAGAAAAAAAATTTCATTGGATTTTTAAATGCCAAATTAACTCAAGCAATGTCCTTAATTGGATTATGCAAAGGATGATACCCCAGACAGACCCCATAGAGGGTATGGAGGCCCTATTTTAGCCCCCCAAGACTTGAAATAGTTTTTACAGGCCTTGGGAGGGCCCAAGAAATGCTTGAAAGGTGTCCTTTCCCACCCCAAAATGTTGGCTTGCTACATTTACAGAGCAAACTGTCAAAATAGAATAAAATTAAAATCATAAAAAATGAAGAGAGTAAGAAATCCTAAAATATTATTACAGATTTGGATTCCTCACCCAAAATAAATTAGGATCACTCAATGGCCCCTCCCTTGAAAACTAACTCCTTAATATTGAAATGATTAAAAAGGAAAATGAAAAAAGGCCACAGCATTTTTATGCCACTTTTTTGGCCATTTTGGTATTTCACATGGAAAGTCATGTATAGGTTACACACCTAAAATTCATTCAGAATTTAGTTTTTGTGTGTAGTTTAGGAGTTACAGCTGGTTTTGTGTTCTGTCACAATTCCTGCGCGCAGCCCTGCATCCATATAATGCAGAATATGCGCATCTGTCACTCAAAATGAGGACATATTCCAGAATTACCGCACTCAATATGCATCTGTCTGCGGGAATCAGATCCCCACCCACAGCTTTCAAGGTATTCACACATCAAATTCAACAGGCAACTCCCATCAACCAGGTACTGCAGGAAACAGCTACACTACATATGCACATATCATGCATATGTAACATTGACACAGATAGGATGAGGACGGCTAGAAACCCCTGAAAGTAAAATGAAAATACATTAATTTTGAAAATAAACCCTTCAAAATAAATAAATTAAAAAAAGCAGTCACCACAACATTGAAATTGAATACCATTCAATGACCACAAAAATACCCAAGGAATAGACATAAAAATTGATAAAAACTACCTAGATGTTCAGGAGGTCACAGAGAATCCAAAAGTGCCCGTCTCTTAACATCCTGCTCAACTAGAAATAGTGAAAAATAAGGAAATATGCCAGAACAACAAAATTAAGACATTTACATCAAAACATTTTCTGAAAATTATTTCACATGTAAATATGACACAGACAGTTCCAGCTGAGTGACAGAACTAAGAATGAGTGCCAAAATATCCCTGGCCAGCCTGCTAGCCTTATCCCACAAGCACAACCCTCTCTATGTGCCCTGAGAAGGCCCTCTTACCCCAAAAAGGTATATATACAGCCCGTTTTTTTTGGATAATTCAAAAACCCAGTAATTTTTAGTATTAACCCAGACCCATTTCCATCCGTGATCAAGTGTTTATAAGTGATAAACAAGTGATATATGGCCTCAGTCTGATACTTTAATTATTAATTCTAACCCCATTATTAATGTCATTGAAGAAAATCAGCATAAACCCCAAAAATATTTCCCTGAGACCCTTTCAACCATGAATTTCTGCAAGATCTCTGAGCCAATACTTGAAATAAGTAAGGTTTCTCCTCCTTGCCTCAAAACTTAATAGCTGTAAGAAGCCTGTAATCTCCATCCCCTTGAGTCAATCCCTTTTGAGAATCATCAGGACCTCATTGTCCCAAGGTCTTTACACAGTACAAAGTTACCCCTTGAAGAGTGGTTGTTTTTGGTATGGATCCCCAGCTTTGCATAAGCTGTGGCCCCTCTTTAAAAATATGATTACAATGATTTTAACCAAACCAATTCCAAACCTTTCACTTGCTTCCACCAGATCATTATTTTGAGCATTTTTATGTGTTTTCTTGTAATTATTAGTATTCCAACACCAATATCACTTTCTATATATAAAGGACAGCAATGTTCCTGGCATCTTTAAGCTGACACAGGAACTCCGTTAAACCTTCAAAAATTTTTTGAAACATTAATTTTCTTAACTCATGCATTTTTTTCAATTGGTAAAACCTTTTAATATTTACACACTTTCCTGCCTTGGGAAATTTGCTTTCACTAGCTAGCAATTGCCACCAAGGAATATTTGATCAAAAATATTTCTAATCTATAGTTGAGGCTATCTCAATTCCTAAAAAATTTTTGTAGTGAATGTTAATGTGCACAATGCACAGTGACTATGCAGTGGAGATTTGTTGAAGCTTGAACTACAAGTTGTTGGAGATTGGCCTGCACTTGGTTGAATCTTGGGCTGAGCTTGATCAAAGAATGGGCCTGTGAGCCTAGATGGCACTTGCTAAAAATTGCCATCAATTTTCTTGTGTTTCTGGGGTGGTAAAAGGCACCAGAAATCAAAATTTATTAAAATAAAAAATAAAAAAACAAAAACTAATATTATCATGCCTTTCTTTGGAAATCATGTGAATATAGAAAAAAGGAAAACTGCTAAAATAATGCCTTTCTTAAAAGGAGGGGATGCATTTAGTAATTCTGAGGGTGTTAAATTATCCTGGGACAAATAATATTGATTTTTTGGACCATAATTGTTTTGAACAAGTGAGAATTGGTGGTTGCTGGCTTTCCAGGTGTCACAAGCTGGAAATTTGGAGGTGCAAATTTAATTTCAACAAGTAGGGGTGAAATAGCAGCAAGAAGCCATGGGTATTTGGTGGTGAATATAAGGGGAGTCAAAGGAATAAAGGAGCTGGAATGAAGAATTCTTTTGGCTGAAGAGAAAGAAAAGCATGTGGGATAGGGAATCTGAAGAAGGAATGTTGGAATTTGCAGATTTATGGGCAAAATATATGCAAGTTTTCCAATTGCAGAGGTAGGGTCTGAAATTTTGCACAGATAGAAGGCAGGAGGTTAGTACATGTGGAAAATTGTTTTTTGGAATTTGAAAAAATTTGAGAAATCCAGACAAGTAACTGAATAAATGCAGAAGCAAGGAAATATTTTTGGGACAACGGGAAGTGGAAATTTTGGGATGCAAACAATGAAAAGGAAGACATACCCAAGGTAAATTGGTGTGTTAGCCCTTTGAGATACTACTTGAGGAGGTTACCATCTGAGGCAATCAGGGAATTAATGCTGGAGGACTGTGGGAGTTAAAATGGGAAGTATTCAGGAGGTGTGGGAATGGAAGTAAGATGATCTGTGTAAAAGGTCTTGGTATTATTATTCACATGCAAAGTGGAATCAGTTGTGGTAAGGAGAAGGCTTGTTCCCCTTGTGCACATACTGTTGACATTCAAAATGCAGGTGTGCTGACATTCATGGAGGATTTAGAAGGATTACATTTTTTTTTTGATTTGATCTAAGTCAAGCCGCTGTTCCTGCTATATATGATATGTAAAGTTTGTCTGGGGGCCTGTTCAAGTTTGACTTGGCATTGGCACAGAGAAAATTGGATTGGTGCCCAGGGTGCTTGATTTGGTGGGACTTGCAGGAGTTGAAACTTGGTACCCAACCAAGCTCCCCTTGATGCCAATCAAAGCTGGTTTCACCAAACTGTGCAGCCTCCCTCCACCCAACTTCTAACCAATTGATTTTTTTTCAAGCACTATCATGCAATATGCAGGTCAATGTTACCAACTTTAATTGGCACCAGAACAAACTTGGCAAGGTGCTAGACCAATTTCACTGGGTGCCAAAAAGGATTTGCTAGGCACCATGCATGCTTTAGCAATTTTTTGAATAAATCTGGTTGCCACCCAGGCGGGCTTTACAGACCATAAAAGACACTATCCTGTACACAGGAGGTAGAACATGATCATAGATGAGGATGAGATGGACACATAATTTTCAGATATTTTTTTCAGAAAGATAAAAGAATTCAGCCTTTATTGAATATTACAGAGTTGGAAGGAAAATTATTGTTATTTGAAGAACTATATTTTTGGTGTCATACTTTTTTTGCATAGAAAATCCAAAGTTGAATTATTGTTGCAGAGAGGATAAAAAGTGAATTTATTATTGCAGAGCTAGTTTTAAGCCCAATTCTTAGTTCAGAGATGGTCCATTAACTTGGGTAGTCTTAAGTATATTTATTATTGTAGAAGCCCAACATTTCAGAGTCTACTTAGAAGTCAGTTTGCAAAGGCATACAAGTGAAGAAGTGTTCAGGACACACATAGCAGAAAAATATGGTTTCATTAAAAAATATAACCAGACATTGGAGTGGGATCTAGTGCCTAAAGTATTTACTCTCAACTTTTGTGAACCACATATTTGGCTTTCACACTTTTATTTATTATCCAGAGTAACTACTCTAAAAACTCATAGTTGTGTCATCATTGCTTGCGCAGCTTTTTGGGTCTTCCGTATACATACTGAAATTAGTGTATGCACTACTATTTTTGATTTCATCATGCCTTGTATTTTCAAATACCATCTATTGCAACTCCTTGCACCTTTCTTCAAAGCTTCTCTGGAATTTGAATTAACTTTGAATTATCTTTGCACTTTGAATCTTTCTTTGATGCTTCTTGATCCATCACCCTTGAGGTTTTATCTCCGTACCACAGCTATCTGAGCTTTCCCAGTTTATGGGGGGATCATGTGGCATGAATATTAAAATGTGTCAGAAATCGCCTCCAAATCTCCGGCAATTGTAAGTATGATTGAACCCGTAGCATACAGTAATTGCCCCCAAGTGTTGTACCTGGAGGATTTTCCCTACAAGCCTTGTTGAACCGCTAATCTTTTCCGGCTTGTTCGTCAGTGCACGACTCAACAAGCTGGTGGTTCGTCCAACAGGCGCCCTTTTGATGGAAGCAAAGAATTGGTTGATTTCTAGGAAGGGTTTTATTTGACGCTGGCTCCAAGGCGTGAATATGATTGGATGCCTTTTTCTACTAGCCCCAGTTTACTAGTCAACCACAAGGCGAAACTGTCGGGTCAAACTTGTTCACTTGTCTCGTCCCAAGCCCCTCACCAGCATTCCACCAGCGAACGCCTAATCTCCCAGGCTGTGAAGCCCCTATACTCACTTATTGGCAGTTTACCAGGAAGTGCCTGCTCAACCGAGTAACTGGAGGAGGGAGACCTTTCAAAAATAAAGCGAACCATTGAGAGTCACTATACTCGCTCCTCATCCTTGTTTTCGCGTCAAAAACTGGAAGGCCCGCGAGAAATCAGTGGCGGCCTTGCAGATTGCTGATGGTTGCTAAGCGATTTTGACCAGTCCCACAAAAAAACAGGTAGCGCTTACGGACTCAGTCAATTACAACACCTGGCGCGGTTTAGAGTTTCAACCACATGTATTTGATGAATTCGGATCAATTTCCCCCACTGACGTTCAATGAGCAGTCCAGTTGCGAAAGTGTCCTTGCAGGCGACCACTGATAAGTACTCGTTCTTAGCTTAACTTAGTTGCCGATTTTTAACTCTCCTTTGATAGTGCTTGTAGATGATTATACAGATGGTCAAATTATATCTAGTTCAAACACCGCGCAATAAATTTACACAAAAATACTATACATATGAAATACAGGAGGAGGGCCTGGGGGATGCACCTGATGCATGGGAACAGGAGAAAGATCACCCGATTTTTTTCAAAACGGTAGTGGCTCCAGCCTTGAAGGCTCTGCGAGCTTTAGGAGCGGAACATAAATAATATTTATAGTATCACTAATTTTATCATCAATCTAAAGCTATGCGGCTTACACGCATACATCTCACTGAAGATGGGCCTCTATGCCTGTAGATTTTTTTGCAAATTACATATTGGGAAAAACCCATTGGTGCATGTTGCTCATGCTCCAACTCTTCCACCTGTAGAATTAGATGAAGTTGGCTGCTTGACGGCAGCATGCTCTGCGAGAAAAAGTATACGTACGATGTCCCCTAAGCAAGCCGAGTCACATGAGCCCGCCATGCGATATACACATTCATTCCACCATCCTTGGAAGTCTTGATTTGTCCCATTTCGCTCACCTCAAATCGTTATTTGCTTATGGAAAGGAGGGTGAACCCCTTATCAGTCGTGAGTGGTGCCATTTTCATGACTTTCTATCCTTGGAGCTCGGTGTACCTGTCCGGAATGGGGTGCGAACCCCAGTTGACAGCCCAACTACTCGCAAGTTTTCACTAGTGGGCGTTGCAACAGTGAGGCGGTAATAATAGAGCGAATTTCTTGTGCGTGGCATGTATCTGCGCACTTCTCTCTGTGGCTTCGTCGTTCTTTATGTTTTTTTTTTTTTGCTGATTGACACCAGAGCTAGTTGAAACGTTCGACATGGTTTCTTCAGAGGATTTCCCAAGTCAATGATTTGCTGAGCTCATCAGGACCCAAACTTAATGACCAAAGTTATTCCCAATCTTTTCTGTCTCGTCTTTCAATCCGTTAGACTCAACGCCCTCGTCGCTCTGTTCTGTAACGGTCCTTCGACTAAACCCTTTCCTGGCATGAAGGATTGATGACTTGAGTCATTGAACGATGCCACGGCCGATGACCTTTTTCCGCTTCGACAATTCATCGAAAGAGTCTGGGCTAAGTTTTCGCTGTTGCGGCAAACCCGAGGATCTTCTTGATGAGCCTCAAGATTTTTTTGACGAAAATCGCTCAATCGGTTGCAATGACGGACCGTCCGACGTCGAGACAAGAATGAGCGTGAGTGGATTGAATTTTTACTTTGCTATCAGTGACTTTTTCTAAAATAAGTCAATCCCAGGGAAGGAAACTAGATTCTTTCCTTGTGGCAACACTTTGTAACGAGCATCGGTTGATGAAAGAAAGAATGAGTAACGAGGCACTTGTGCTAAAAACGTCCCCACCCTCTCCCGGTGGTTGGTCGCTCGAGCCTTTTCATTTTCGAACAACTGCGTCAACCCCAAACTTGAGAAAAAAGCCTTTAGCACCGAGAAGTAAGATCTGGATCAAAAGAAGAATTGTATCACATTCTTGCGCCAGGGAGGCAGCTTATGGTAATGGTGAGGACTCATGAGTATTCAGGAAACATTCTTACTAAGAAATTCGAGCTGATCAATCAAACCATCAGTGATCGGGGAGTATTCAACATTATGCGATTCCTTACCGCCGACGGCTCATGATGAAAAACGGGAAGCTCACCCCAACTTGAGATCCGTTAGGAGTATGCCTTTTTTGAATGAAGCCACTCTTGTGTCAACCACGATACCCACTAATCGTCATCGTCGGCCCAAGTGTTCATCGCAACTCTCTATTTCCGCGTTGGATTGGACCACGGATACACGGCGCCATGAGGCAGGTTAGACATTTTTCCAAACTGCGCACTCCATTGGAATGATAAAGCCGAACATGCATATGCCATCTTCTTTTTGACAAAGGTTCTGCCAATGTAGGCTCTAGCAGCCCACGGCAGGGACTTCTTCCCACTTTAGGTGGATGCACTCGTGATAGTTGCTTCACCATGCAAACAGGTTAGATTTTTAATGCCTCATGTTTCTTCAAGCCAAGATAGCCATCTGACCTGTTCATGCCAACTGAGCCGACTAGGAAGTGCGAAGACAAGCAGCTCAAAATATAATACTACAATCTTTTCCAAGTGCCCCAAGATTTCTACCATTCTCTCACTACCCCGGTGGAGTCATATCTTTGTACATCGACAACCCAAAGTAGACCAAGCTTGATTTATAATGGTTTTTGTAGGCCTCAAACGACAACTTAGACTGTCCGCTCAACTGCATGTACTTATTCCAATTCATTTGTATACTAACTCCTTGATAAAAAACGCCGCTTGTATGAATTTATTCAGCTCAATGGTCCATCTTTGGATTTTTTTTTTTTTGGAACCCTGAACGCTCATGAACTTCAAAAAAAAGTCACTCAACTATATGCAGTGGACATGCAAGATTCTGCAGCTAGGCTTCTGCTGCAGCTCCAGCTTGTTTCACAAAGAATTCTTGGTGCACAGTGACTGTGTATTGAAGCTTGTTCAAAGGGAAAAATGAGAAATATTGGACTAAGAATGCAAGCTTTATAATTTATAAAAGATTCAACATGTGAAATTCTGAAAATGGAGGGAATTTTTCTTTGAGTGATAGCTTCCAGTAAAAGCAAGAAACAGAAGCATATTAAGAGTTTCTCATGCTCTCCCAGTAAGGGGAAACCAGATGGCCAAAGTGGCAGAAATTATACTTGGGAAAAATTCTCAAGAATTTAAATCTGTGAAAGTTGGAATTTGAGAAAGAGGTATGAAATATACATGGAGGATTTTTGCAAGAGTTGTTAAAAGTCATAGTCTTCACCAATAGTTATAATAAGAAAAACAGTCAATTTATTAAAAATCAAAGTAAGGTAAATAATATTAATGAAGTCATAAGAGTACAGACTCATCATTTTTCATAATGAGATCATAATTCAAAGAGTGGGTGCATCATAAAATTAAAAACTATTTAAAGGAGACCATGTTTGATCTCAGTAGCAGGTTCCCCAATGCTTCTATCATCAATTTTGGGTAACTTTCCACTGTAATTCTTTTAACTAAAGAATATGGTGTGGATTGGTAACCGGTTGCAGCCTGCGCGCTCAGAAATGGGCACAAGCAGGCTTGGAATTCGGGCAGCGCGGCGGCTCAGCAGTGGCTGTTGTGGGATCAGCAGCTGCTGCTGCATGCACAGTTGGCTCAGCAATCTCCAAAGGCAACACATTGGGCAGTTACAGACAGGTGCAGGGGTCTCTGAGTAGGGTTTGGCACGTGCCATGAGAAGGAAAAATGGGATGGACGTAACGGTGGGCAAGTGTGGGGGAGGATTGGGTTAGTGTTTTTCTGTTTCTTAGTGTTTTTCCTATGGTTTCTAGGCCATAGTTGCACTTGTATCTAGGTTAGGGTTGGGAGGAAGGGTATAATACCTTGCTCTCATCTCTGTGTTGTAAGGGAGAGCATAGACCACCTAAGAATTGGAAGGAAGGAAGAAATCCATAACTCTCTCTCTCTCTCTCTTATAACTATTGAAGGCGCGCCCTACTCCTTACAGACACTTGGGACCAATAACTTCCAAACTGAGGAAAACTTTTAGGGGTATTCACCTCTTTCTTCCACAACAGTCAATGCACTTAAAAACATATTTATTGACAAGGAATTACTATTTGTAATAGTCAGCAGGTGTCCAGCTATAGGAGTTGATATGATGTTAGCAGGTATCTAAGATTTTGATAATTGTTTTGGTCATCAGGTGTTATTTGTTATATGAGAAAATTAAAAAAAACATATTTGAAATTAACCATTTCTTCTATCATCCATTTTGGGGAACCAGCCACTTCAACATGTGTGCAAATATAGGAGTTGATCCAATCTTACCATACCACTAAGATTATGACCATTTTTTTGATAATCAGGTGTGTAAAACTATATGAGTTTATCTGATCTTACCAGATAACTAAGATTGTGATCATCTTTTTGATCATCAGAAACACAACCATCTAAATTTTTACAGGAATGCAGAAATAAAATGTTTCAAAATGTAGGGTTTGGGGTTGTGAATTTGAATGAAATTTTTATTCATTCAATAGTTACTTCAAAAATGTGAGATGATTCTATGATGGAAAAAACTTGCGCAAGTAAAATATTTTATTAAAATAGAATTGCCCATGCTCAAAAAAAAAATCCAGAATTTTCATCAGGGAGTCATGCTTGATTCATGATAAAAAATTACAGTGGGCTTCATCCCTGAACTCAGTTGTCTCCAAAATTTAAGATCTAACTACAGCTCATCCTTCCTGGCACCAACAAATTTTAAAACTTGGATTCATACCCCCTGTGAGCCAAGAAAATAGTGCCTGCGTTGTCATCTTAGAAGGAAATGAAAAAGAAAATTTTGGATAATAAATCAAAAACTTTCACATATCTTCCTAGAGACTTTAAAGTAAAAAAATACAGCTCACATCCAAGCATAGATTATTCCAGTAATTTTACCAAATAAATCAAACATTAAATGTGGTAGATTACATTTTTTATTTAAAAAGATATGTATAGATCAAAAATATTTGATTTACCAAACTCATTCCAAACAAATTTGAATATTTACAATGAAATTGAAAGGAATGCACATGATAATTTTGGCATTATGAAATGAGATAAATATGGGCTGTAATAATTCCATAGAAAAGAAAAATGTACTATCTTAGAATTGAACATTCAAATATTACCGGAACACATTTAAATTTAAATAATTCTTCTGTATCAAGATTTGAATATTTGAACCCTAAGGTTGGTATCATAAATAATATTAAGAAATTTCATGAGTAAATGAAAAAAAAGATATAAGTGTTGAATTTTTGAATTAAAAAAATGAAAATTTCAATTCAAATTTCAATATTGCCGCTATCAAGACACAAGCTGATTCATTTTAGATGATTAGTTGGAGCAACAATTAGCCTGAAGTATTCCATTTCATCTACTATTGAAATAGAATAGACTTTCACCAAGTGATGGCATGAATCAAAGCAAAAATTTGAATCTATTCCATTTTAATCTTCAATTAGAATTTTATTTCAAGTTGTTTTATAATTTCCAAATTGAATTCATTTTTCTCCATTGATCTACTTTATTGGTTGAAAAAATTGTATTTTATTCCACAAAATTTCATTAATTTTTTTTTTTTGCTTTTTTTCTTTCAATTAATGTGAAAATTTATTGGAAAACCCAGCACCCTTCTAGATCATACTTATGATATATAAAAAATTTCTTATTATGTGGGTAATTTTGTGGTATCTGGGTTTTGTAAGTTTGAAAAATTTAAAACAAAGTGGGATATCCACTTTGAAATTAATCAGTAAATCAATAATAAATAAATAAAATAAAAATAAATCAATAAGTAAGTAATTAAATTAAAAGTAAATAAATAAAATAAGTAAATAAATAAGTAAATAAATAAGTAAATTAAAAATAAAATAAATAAAATAAAAAACAAATAAATAGATAGATAGATAAATAAATGATTAATTTAAAAAAAAAATGAAGAAATAAATAGGAATTAAATAAATGAAATATATTAAAAATAAAAATACAAAAAAATATAAATAACTAAAGTCAATAAATAAAAATAAAAATAAAAATTGGCCACCCAAAATGACCCATTCACAACTCAAAACGGGTTGCAAACAGGCATTCACAACCCAGATGGGTTGCAGACCACGACACACAACCCATTTTGAGTTGTAAATGGGTCATGTTGGGTTGCAAATTTAACATTTCCCTCTCAAAATTCATCTTCTCAAACTTCATCTTCAGTCACAAAATCATCCTATCTTAAGTAATGTACAAAATTTATTAGAGAAATCAGTTTCTATTCAGAAAATGAATGGGATATATACAAACTGGCCTCTTCCTCTGATTTCTACTTCTACTTTCCCGTCCCCTTTCCCTTTTTCTCCCCCTTATCCTCTCTAAGAACCTGAATAAATACACACAAAGGATCAATTTTGGATCTTGATTAATTCTGTTTTTTTTATAAATTAATGAACATTGAACTTTCTAAAAATTTCTTACTTGGCCTCCCTCTCTGCTTTGGTCCTTTCCAGTATTCAAAATCAGATGTATCTCTTATACTTGCTGATAGACAGATTTTCTTGAACTTTTGGCCGCTCCTTTTGGTCTTCCTTTGACTTTTCATCTCAGAGTTTTGATTTTTTTGGGTGCATATTTCAAGGCCTTCAGTTTCTTTGTAGAATTTCTTTTTGGTAGGCTTTGGAAAATCTGCTTGATGGGATAACGGATAATTTCTTTATGGCAAAAAACTAATAACAAAGAAAAGATTAAAAAAAATATGTCAAAGGAATGATTGAGTTATAAAGAGAAGTTCCTGGATCTCTTCGTCTTTCACACTCACCACCAGAACAGAGCCAGAGATTAGATTATAGACCCAGACAGAACAATAAGAAAATGGTATGTATGAGAAAGATCGCAAGATAAAAGTCGTAGGTGACAGAATGATATGATCCAGTATTCCCCTTGAGAAACGCGTCGGAAAGGAAGTAAAGTGAGTATATAGGACCAGAGAAACAAAATGGACAGAGATGATAGGAAACAAAGAACAGAAAGAGAAGAGGAATGAGGGTGTTCAAGCAGTTAATCATACCAAACTGAATACTGGAGGAGGTTAAGGTACTTTGGTAGGCGGAGTGGCAGTTGAAGTTGAGAGAGTTTGTCGGCCGGGGTAATGAGTTTGAGTGTGAGGTTGGGAGAGGATGAAGGCAGTAGTTGGATAAGTATGTCTGTCTGAAAGGTGAGATGGAGAATGTGAGGTCGAGAGAGGTAATGAGAAGGGACGGCGAGAAGAGAAGCGTAGAGTCGGGAGAGAGAGATGGAGGATGAGTACGATGGGTCATTTGAGGAAGGAAGAGTGAGATGATGATGATGGTGGCAAGAGATTCCTGTGACAGTTTGTCGCGGGGAGGCATGTTGCGTGAAGCTCCGTGACTACGACAGGTACACAGATGAAAACTCAACACCCCCCGGAGTTTGGTGGGATTAACTGAAACAGGTCTTCAGGAGTAGATCCAGGGATTTTCGATCGCTTGCTTTGGACAAACAGTCCGCAGACATTTTGGTCGAGGGAACAAGTATGACTTTGATCTCCTGGTTCTTCAGGCTCTCACGTAGGACTTTTGCTTTGATGTCAAGATGTTTAGTCTTGGAGTGTGAACCAAAGTTTTTTAGCTTGTCAAGAAGACCGGAATTGTCTATATTAAAAATAGAGGGATAGAGCTCAAAATTCCACAGTTCGCTGATAAGATGCTTCATCCAGAGATTTTCCTGATATGCATCCGCAAGAGCATTCATTTCAGATTCTGTGGAGGAAAGAGCAATGTTACGTTGCTGACCACTATTCCAGGAAAGAGGACACGACTTCCAGAGACACAGATAACCGGTTTGAGACTTCCTAGAATTGTGGTCGTCTCCCCAGGTGGCGTCGGAGTAGTAAATGATTTCTTTATGGTCGTCTTTGGAGGGTGATAACTTAAGGTTGAGGTGGGAGGTACCATTGAGGTATTTGAAGCAATGAAGGACCTCTTTCCATTGTTGTATGCCCAGGTTGTTATTGAATCGAGAAAGGATAGAAACAGCAGGTGCCAGGTCAGGTCGTGTTCGACAGGCTAGGAAGTTGAGTATGCCAGTAAAGCGCCTGTAATTGACTCCTAGCCTCTTGAACTCGTCTATTTCGTTGGAATTGGGGTTCACGAGACAGATACCAGGTGTTAGGGGAGTTAACACGGATCTCAAGTTGTTGAGGTTCAGCTCCTTGAGTGTTTTATCCACAAGTTTATTTTGGTTAAGTTTGATGGAGACGTCGTCGATAATTATGTCCATCCCAAGAATAGTATCTGGATAGTGGGCGGTAGAATTGGGAAAGCAATTCAGAAAATTTTTTTTGAATAAATCCACGTCTCCGACTACAATCAAGTCATCAACATGGAAGAAGACAAAGGTTTGTGACTCTTTATTCATGAATAAACACGGATTGGAGTCGGAAGGGCTGAATTGGATTTCTTTGAGCCATTTAGTAAGTGTTTCGTACCAGTTGATAGGGGATTGTCTCAGACCGTATAGGGATTTTTTAAGTTTTAGGAAGGCGGATTTTCTTGAGGAGTGTCTAGGAGTTTTTATATAGATATTTTCTTTCAACGGTGCATGTAGAAAAGCACCCTTCACATCAAATTGTCTGATTTTTAGGGACTTATCAGCGCACAGGGTCAGAAGAGCTAAGAGGGAAGAAAATCTTCCGGTGGGGGCATAGGTTTCGAAGAAGTCGACGCCATACTTCTGTTGAAAGCCTTGAATGCATAGTCTAGCCTTCTTTCTTTCGGGAGAACTAGAGGTGGCAGGTTTTGTTTTTAGCACGAGCACGGTGTTCAGGTAATTATCGGGAGTGAATGAGCAGTCCTCCCACACATCTTGGTTTTTGATGTTATCGAATTCTTCTCTTATGGCGTTGGAGAAGGTATTATCATCCAGAGTGAGGTAAGAATATTTAATAGGTTTGATATTGGAGGATCTTGGTCGGAGGGAGTATGTGTTGGAGGAGGATTTGACGATTGGAGGCTCGTTGTCTTGATCTTCATCTTGTTCATCTGGTTTGTCATTAACATTGTTAGAAGACAGAGCGTCAGAACAAGAGTGGAAGTCAGGATCTATCGATTCCTCCAATTTGTCCGATATCTCTTCCTCGGGAACAGTTTCTGTAGTTTTTGGAAGGTCAGGATGGGTGTTAGGGGGAGAAAATTCTTCAAAATCGTCGTAGATCGATGAGGGTTCAGGATTTTTGTTTTTTGGGTTGTAATCAAGGAATGTGATGTGTCTCAAGTCAATGATCCTACCGCTTTCCAAGAGGATTCTGTAGGATTGCAGTTCTTCATTGTATCCAATTAGGGTTCCCAGAATACCTTTTGGAGCCAGTTTAGAGCGCGGCATTCCAGGAGGGGCTAAGACAATCAGATTTATACCGATGGGCTTAAAAAAATTTAAGGGTAACTCTTTATTTTTGAAAATTTTATACGGAGAAGGATTGCTTTTGTGAGACGGTATCTGGTTAAGTGCAAGGGTGACGGACTTTATCACCTCATGCCACAGGTGTTTATTGATACCAGAGTCCTCCAGAGTGCTTCTAAGGGACTCAATGATGGTGCGGTTGAACCGTTTGGCAAGACCGTTTTGTTCGGGCGTATAGGGGTCGGAATGTCTTAACAATATGAGGTTCTTTTCACAGAATTCTTTCATATTCTGATTCACGAACTCAGTGCCTCTGTCGGAGTGGATGACTTGAGGGAAATAACCGAATCGCTTAGCCTCCATACTGATGATGTGAATCAAAGTATGAGGTATGTCGCTTTTATGTTTAACAGGTATGGCCGAGCAGAATCGGGAGCAACTGTCAACCACTGTAAGGAAGTATCTGTGGCCGGCCACGGAGCTGATTATAGGACCAACAGAGTCCAGGTGGATTTCTTGGAAGGGTCTTTCGGCTTTCGTATGGGAATGTTTGAAGCTTGCTCGAGTAATTTTGCTGACCGCGCAGGATTTACAAGGTGAATCAGATTTCACCGGTAGATTCAGTTTGTTGCGCAATCGGCTATAGCTCACGTGTCCTAACGATTTGTGAAGGAATTCCGAGTAAGATAATAAAGAAAATTTTTCCATTTCAAAGGCATTTACAATGGGCAGGTTGTTTTGGTAAAAGCCAGTATACAAGATTTCTTTGTTGTCACTTATTTGGAAGTCATTCTTGTTAAAGTTAATGGACAGGCCATCTAACATCAGACATCTGGCGGAAAGTAGATTTACGGAGAGATCAGGCACGAATAGGGCATTGGTAAGAGTTAGCTTTCCATTTCTCAGCTTGATTACGGCCGTTCCGATTCCTTCTATCTTCAGTCTTTCATCTTTTGAGCCCGTTCTAATACTCCCTATTTCTTCAGTGGTAAGTGAGGTGAAATACGAAGGGTCGGATATCATGTGGGCAGAAGAACCAGTGTCTAAGACGAAAACAATGGCGGGGCAGACAGAGGCTTGGTGATAGAAACAACTAACGGTTGTCGACATGCCATTACGTTTTTTGTGGTATTCTTCACGCAGTTCAGGGTGAAGTGCCCGACAGTTGGACGGTGAATGGAAAGAGTTGGGATTGTGTTTGCCGTTTGTGCATCTGGGAATGGCGTTACTGTCCTGATTTCTCCCGGTGGTGACAAGCGCGGACGGAAGGGAATTGTATTCCTCAAACTTAGGTTTCTGATTATTGAGGTGTATTCTGACATGATCGAGGACTCTCTCGGGGTTGATGGAATCTTTATTATGAGTGATTTGATCTTTAATGGTACTCATATTGGGAGGAAGTTTATGGAGAAGCATATATGCCAAAATGTCTTGAGGAATATCTATCCCGACTTCGTGTAGTCTCCTTATGGCAATTTTGGCGGCAGTAATAAATCCAGGTCCGTCCTTGGGGTTGAAAGAGAGATTTTGGAGGTTGTCAAACACGCGAGATCTGTTGGAGGCTTTGGAGGATGCAAAAAAGTTGAGGATAGCTTTCCAGATGCTTTTCGCGTCTTTCTCATTTTCTATAGTAATAATATTGGCATGTACTGAGGCGTCTAGTTTAGAGGTGATAATGGATCGAAGGTAGATATTGTTCATTTCGGACAAGGCTCCATTCTCCGGGATGAATTCGTTTCTGAGTCCTTGGATGTCTAGCATATTTTCTATTCTTGTTCTCCATAGTGAGAAATTGTCGTGGGTCAACAGAGGAATTGATTCAATAGCTGTTTTTAAAATGGTTTGTTGTAATTGGTCTGTCATGGTGTGTGGATTGGGTGATGAGTTATCCGGTTTCAACTGTTAATCGTGATGGGATAACGGATAAATTCTTTATGGCAAAAAACTAATAACAAAGAAAAGATTAAAAAAATTATGTCAAAGGAATGATTGAGTTATAAAGAGAAGTTCCTGGATCTCTTCGTCTTTCACACTCACCACCAGAACAGAGCCAGAGATTAGATTATAGACCCAGACAGAACAATAAGAAAATGGTATGTATGAGAAAGATCGCAAGATAAAAGTCGTAGGTGACAGAATGATATGATCCAGTATTCCCCTTGAGAAACGCGTCGGAAAGGAAGTAAAGTGAGTATATAGGACCAGAGAAACAAAATGGACAGAGATGATAGGAAACAAAGAACAGAAAGAGAAGAGGAATGAGGGTGTTCAAGCAGTTAATCATACCAAACTGAATACTGGAGGAGGTTAAGGTACTTTGGTAGGCGGAGTGGCAGTTGAAGTTGAGAGAGTTTGTCGGCCGGGGTAATGAGTTTGAGTGTGAGGTTGGGAGAGGATGAAGGCAGTAGTTGGATAAGTATGTCTGTCTGAAAGGTGAGATGGAGAATGTGAGGTCGAGAGAGGTAATGAGAAGGGACGGCGAGAAGAGAAGCGTAGAGTTGGGAGAGAGAGATGGAGGATGAGTACGATGGGTCATTTGAGGAAGGAAGAGTGAGATGATGATGATGGTGGCAAGAGATTCCTGTGACAGTTTGTCGCGGGGAGGCATGTTGCGTGAAGCTCCGTGACTACAACAGGTACACAGATGAAAACTCAACACTGCTACACAGCTTCAATCTCAAATATGCAAAATTAAAACTTCTTGAAACACCTGTGAGTTTAAGGAATTGCCCATGTAGGTTTGAATTTTCAGAGTCATAGTTTTCTGATGATTTCAAGTTTAGGTTATGTTGTGGTGCAGAAAAACAGGCTTAAGAGTAAATTAGGTCCACTCCTTAGTTTTGGGGAAACTCCTCTTCAGTATTCCTTCTGCTTTGGAAAATCAGAAGGTGTGGTAATAATAGTAAAAGCAAGGTATATAGTTCTGCTGTTCTTTCTAAGGGAAATAAATTCTGCAAGGCTGTATGAGCACTTCTCCCCAAAGCTTGGAGTATATTTATAATATGTTGATTCCCCTATATTAGACCCTTGTCCATTTGCTCCCTATTTGATGGCTTTTTTCCTATCAGAAACACACACAAACTTTATATATTAAATACAATGGAAATTAAGAAGCAAACCTATTCTACCCTATCTTACTCTCTGTTGCCTGTCTGCAGTTTCAGCATGTGCACCTGGAAACCTGCCCAATCCTCCACAACTTAAAACAAGACCATCTAATTAATTTTGCATGCTGGGGGGGACCCTTCTCAAACTATTTCACTGGAAACTTTTGGACCGCACTTTGTTGTGCCCTCTCAAGGACTTTCATATTCCCATGTTGTCACCCCCAAAACACCAACTCTTTCTTGCTTTCTGTCCCATTGATTTTGACCCCCAACTTGGTCGCATGCCTTTATAAATTCTCTCTTGGCCTATGCTTTTTGTCATCTTTATCTGGTCAAAATGTCTGTTGGCCCCATCTTTGGCCTTTGGTAGCTTTGGTGTTCTAATTTATTCTTACTAATCAGCTCCCTGCATATAGAAAGTGATGCCACACACTTTTCTATTTGTTGTTTCACAATTGTTTATTTTTTCCAAGAAGTTCCACTCCTCAGTATTTGTAAGCCATAGTTCACTTCTAAGCTGTGTCTATAAAAGATCACCCCAGATTGAGAAAAATAATTCCCCAAAAGATAGGAGAAAAAATAGAAGAGGAAAACAAAGGAAAAGAAAAATAAAAGAAAAGAAGAAATAAATAAAGTAAAGAATGGAAGAATCAAAATTGAAAATAAATTGGAATAAAATGGGAATAAAACAAAACTAAATCATAAATGAAATAAAACTTAAATATAAATAAGAAAAAAAAATCAAAGTTCACTCAGGCCATTGAATAAAGATGGTCTGGGAAGTCCTTGAGCCAGTGAAAACTGCAGCATTCAATTTTTCACACAACTTTGAGGGTTGGTGGTGGCCATGAGATCCTGAATCTGAAGCTTTGAAGGCCTGATTGTGGTTCTTTCCTTAAAACTTTCAAGCTTTGAGCCTTTGAGGATACTACAGCCATCCAAATCTGAAGCACTTTGGGATTTTTTAAGCTACTGAAGCCTCAAAATTTGTCAAGACTATGAAAGTCTGTGTGGTTTTGATGGCTTTGAGGGCCATAGGGGGCATGGAAAACCAATGGCAGAAACCTTCCTCCCCTTCTGCCATTATGGAAAACTTTTTGAAAGCTAACAAGTATAGAAATCTGGCCCATTCACAGATGTTTTTCTCATAAAATTTAAGTAAACTTAATGTTCTTTCTTTGGGAAGAAGAACATTATAAGGTTTGATGAGATTGATTGACTTTGGAATCTACAAGGATTTTATGAAGCCCTCAGCCAACTAGATTCCAAGCAACTAACTCAATCTAGATACCAGATTTGATGGAAGTAAGGATCTAGTGGATCCTAGTTACAGTAATCTTAGAGTTAAACCAAGTAATGAATGGTTATGGAAAACCTTATTCAAATTAATTTAAATTAATTTTTCAACAGATTTTCCAAGGCTTGATGGGGCTCTAAGTCTCTAATATTTTCTAGATGTTTCCTTAGGATAACAGGCTCACTTATTTTTTGATTACCTTTCTTTTCAACCAGGGTCATTCAAAAAGTATTAGAAAAATAACCATTTGATTGGGAACCATAGCTGGGAAGACTTATTCAAGTCTCCCTTTGTTTTGAATAGGGGCCAAGATCCAGACAGAAATTTCCTTTCAGGATAGATGTTTGATCTGAGTCAGGCTGGGGTGAGTGCTTGGGTTTCTGAGCATCTCATGGTGGGTGGCCATCAAACATGACTGGTTTATCAATCAAATAAATACTCTATATTTGCCAAACAGAACCCAAAACTCACATCCTTATGAATCTAATCTTACCTGGATCAATCTGGAAATTGATGGGCTGGCTGACCCAAGAGCTGAGGGACCAAGGGCATGAAATGGTCCTATCATTGACACCTATCAGTTTTTATCTTTGTACCCAGGTATATCTATCCAAGGGATGGATAAGGTTCCCTAGCCTACTGCAAAGGAAGCACCTACGGGATGATCTAGAGCCTTTCTATTGGTTTTTTTTGTGTTGGAAGCCACATATCCTCATCCCAGGGGATGTTTCTAGTTCTACATCCTGAATGATGCCTTAATGGGAACTATTTTTAGGGTTAAAATGTCTTCTGGGAGAAAAACCAGGGGGTCCTAGAGGGCTCCAAATGGTTGACCTCATCAACCAGAGTTTGATTGGCAAGGCCATTGAGTTACTCAGAGTATGATATTATGATCCAATAATTTTTTGTACTTGATGAATAATAAGGGGGGCCTTGATGCTCTTTTTTTTTTTTTTTTTTTTTTTTTTTTTTTATTTTATACTTGATCCAGGGACTGCCTTTGGCTTACCTTTTGGGGGGCCCTGCAGGAACTCCAGGTATGGTTTACCAATATACTTGAGTGCAGTGAGAAGAATTTTTTTTTGTGTAGTCCATCCTTAAAGCCTGCTTTTGAGGGTACCAATGATGTTGGAATAAAAGGTAAGACACAATTATGTCACAGGCCAATACCCATCAGGTTTTACCATTTTCCCATATGTCACATACCTTTTAAGTAGCTATAATACCTCAACATCCACCGGCCCTGGGACCCTCCTCTCTCCTCACAAAGATATGGATCCGGGGATGGCCAAACACAGAAGCTGATGGCCAACGGTGGTGGATGATCAGGTAAGTATAATAGATGCAATATGAAACCAAGATATGGATCCCAGGATAGCCAAACAAAGAAGCTTACAGCCAATGGTGGTGGATGATCAGTTGTGATATTTTACAGTTTAAAATCTAGTGGAACCCAACTAACTGGCAGATTTGATTTCATGTATAAACAATACCAAAAGAAAAAAAAATATTGGCTTAGAAAGAATGCCACCAGAGAAGGATTCAAATCAGACAGCAATGCAATGGTAGATCAGGAGGCTTGGCCATCTTTTGTGTTCAAAACCAAGTTTTAATTGCAGTTTGAGACACTCCAAACCACTCTCACCCAAAAATTCCAATGCGTCAAGGCGGCCATGGGGAGGATGGCAAGCCAACAGGAGTCCCAGGGTCAATCAATACCACCACATATTGAAAACCCCTTGCAACTGGCTGGAAACCCACTGGCCTTGAAGTTTGTGAAGTACCCAATGTTTTTTCACTGGAACATCAACACCAAGAAACTGATACTGGTATTTCACGGATCCAACTTCAATCTATGGGAGGGAGCAGTTGATTTCACTCTTTGACAAGCATTTAATAGGGACCCAACTTTCCTTTGCAACCATCAAAACTTTGAGACTTTGATTGCTTTGGAGAATAGGGCTTTCATCAACCTGATTTGCAACTTGGTTGATGATGAGCTTTACACCATTATTGAGGGGTACCAGATGGAGCTTGCCAGGGCAATCTACAAAAAGTTGGTAGACACCTGCAAATGTTCATATAGGCCCCACAAGCTAGCAGTGGCAGAGAAGATGATGGCATTACTCACCGGGCCAGAGGCCAACATGACATGGATCACTTCTTTCCACACAATTATGGTGGATTTGAACTGCCTTGAGATTTCTTGCAATGAATTGATGGGCCTTCTTGTGCAAACCATTGCCACTGCACCGCTGGGGATTGACAAGAAGACCTACAACTACTTGGTCTCTCAGCAGCTGAACAATACAAAATCCATACCTCAGTTCCTTGATGTAGCTAATGTGCTTCAGAGTGCAATAGGGAAGCAATGTCAAAAGGCATCCAGGATTGTTAACCTCATGGATCTGGATAAAATCCAAGCAGTCAGGGGAAGTTATGTTCCCCCGCAACACCAAGCTGGAAATGCACCCCCATCAGCTAAGCCTGGTTTTTCTGTAGACCAAGCCGCCTTCTAGGCCAGGAAACACAAGACAGAGGTGCTGCTAGATGCCTACGGATGTACATGCAGATACTGCGGGGAGTAAGGCCATTGGTACACCAACTGCAGTGTCTTCTGGGCCAATTTCAGAATGGGAAAGATCCCTTCCCCCCCCCCAAACCACTCAAATCACCCATCTCAATACCTCCCACCTCTGGGACCACCCTGCAGGAATCATAAAGAATCATAAAGGAGATTGCATTAGGGTTGTCAATATGCTGCATGTCAATGGGGGCAAGATTCTATTGGATTCTGGGGCCAGCGCACATGTGAGTAGCCCCTCTTGGTATTTTTTTGCGTTGTGTATGCTGGTTCAACCAAGGAAGTTTTTTCTAGCTGCTGATGGGCACCATGTAATTGTGTCCACGGTTGGAAGCCTCACTATCCCAACAAGGAAGGGGAAGATGACCATCAATGAAGTCTACTTGTGTCCCTGTGTTAGCAGGATCATTCTAGCAACAGGTAAACTGTTAGCTGAATGATGGAACCTGGCTTACTATGGTTTGAAGGCAATCCTGAAGGACCCCCTTGGGAATGCCTATGATACTTTCTTTTGTAATTATTTTTGGACAATCCCTACCCATGTTTTGTGCAAACTAGCAATGAAAGTTACTTCCAAACCTTCTTTCAACCCATTTAAATGGCATGTGCACCTGGGACACATGTCCAAGGCAGTGGTGCAACAGTTCTTGAAAACTCATTACCCAGACAAAATCAGTGGCCCATGGCGGTCTTTCTTCTGTGAGAGGTGTGCTGTTTTGAAAATCCTTGAAAAGAGGCCCCCAGACGTCATGTTGGGAATTGTAAGGGATGAACCCCTCAATCTTTTTTTTATGTATGTTTTGGGTCCTTTCAAGGAAGACCTAGTAGGAGAAAGGTTTCTATTAATGTTCAGGGACCATGCTTCTACTTACACCTTTATAGCTATACTGAAAATGAGATCCAAGGTGAAAACCAAAATTTTGGGCTGGCTTGAGAACATCTGCAACTCAAAGGGCAGGTACCCAAAGTTTATACATAGCAACAATGTAGGAGGAATACACCGGTCTGCTGAAGCACAGGCTAGAACCTCTGGGGATACAAATGGCAACTATTCCCCCATATTGCCTGGAGCAGAATGGCAAAGCTGAAAGAGTCAACAGGACTCTGGGGGATATGGCACGTACTATGCTGAATGAGAGTGGCATGAACAACAAGTTTTGGTTGTTCTCTTACCAGGTTGTGGTGTACATTATCAACTGCCTGCCAAACTCACAGACCGGCAGGAAGACCTTATTGGAACTTCTATTGGGGGCAAAGCCAAATCCTGCCATACTGTACCCCTTTGGGGCCAAAGCAATCATTCACATACCTTCCAAGCGATGCACTAAGCTATACAAGAGAGGCCAACACTTCCATCTCTTGGGCTTTCCCTCCAGGGGGGCTGGGTGGCTCTTTTGGTTGGAAGACAAAAGGTGCTTGATCCACTCCATGGCTGCAATCTTTCCTTTTTTCCAGAACCTGCCGGTTTGACCAATAAAGGGATTTCAGGTGGATATCATCAGTCAATTGCAGCTGGGCAAAGTGGTGACAGAGAAGATGGCAGAGGCGGAGCAGCTAGCAATTGAAAATCTCCCCAGGACTGTTGAGTGGGCTGTCCCTTGATCAATGCCCAAATCTCTGAAATGGGAGTGGGCAGCAGAATGGCTGAAGAGCGGTGAGGAAAAGATCCAACAGTTTGATGATATGGATGTATGGGAGTCAGTTTGGCCACACAAAGGCATGAAGGTCCTGGGTGCCAAATTTGTCCTGGCACACAAACATGATGCAGATGGTAATTTGTGAGAAAAATAAGGTTGGAAACCAAGACCAAGCTATGATTTATTTCAAGCAATGAGAATGAGTAACGGAGAAATGAGAGTTTGAAACAAAGTAAGAAAAGAATTAAAAAAAGAATGACCAATGGAGTTATGACTGGCAACGTTCTGATGTCAAGTTTGAAGAATCAAGGAAATGAGACTAAGCACAATTTGACTATCCAATAGGGAAGCAAGTCAGTGAAACGTTGGCTGAGACAGGTTGAGAAGGAGGAAATGTACAGTAAGCCAGTTGCAAATCCATTGAGGCCAGCGTTTGGTTGATCAGTGAGTCGCACTTGAGTGCCTTGAACGATCTGTGAGAGTGAGCATGTAAGCTAGGAGGTGAGGAGTTGAGAGCTTGCTGTTCTTACTTTGATTGAGCTGGCTGCCAAGAGGATTGAATTGATATTAGTTGCTGTTGTCAAGGATTGAGTGTTGGAATGATAAAGAGTTGGTAGATGGTGAGTTCAGTGAGGTCTTCATGGTTGCGCTTGGTTAAGGATTGTTGAATGGAGTTTGAGAATTGGTCAAGATTGAAGTATTCACAGCAGGAATTGAAAATTACCGCCGCACGCTGTGGTAGACCAAACCTAATCTATAGCCATCAGACTCAATTTTCTAGTATAAATATAATCCCGATCATAAATTTAACCTCAGAAATGGATTCTAAACCAAAAATAACCCATAGTCACCCAGCCAAACTACCCCTCTATCTCTCATGGTTTAGAAGATACAGCCAAAATAAATTGTGGACAGCTCATATCACACCCAGGTATCACAAACTAGTGAAAGGCCATATGGGTATACTTGGAATCCCTAAAGACATACCAGTAACATCCCAACATAACACCTCAACCAAACATACAACCAATCACCTCACCTGTATACTCAGAACCATAAGCAAGGCCATGTGTAACCAAAACAACCAGCAGTACAAGGCACCACAGGACTACCCAGCAATGTATGCAGGCAGTCTGGGCCATGTGTAACCAAAAAACCACCAGTAAATACAGCCAGTAGCATGTGATACCAAATAAACTACCAGTACCAACAACCCTCAGCACCACACAGCAATTTATGCAGCCAGTATCATGTGTAACCAAACACCCAGCAGTACAAGGCACCACAGGACTACCCAGCAATGTATGCAGGCAGTCTGGGCCATGTAGATCCAAACAACCACCAGTACAGGCACCACAGGACTACCCAGCAATGTATGCAGGCAGTCTGGGGCTAGGTGTAACCAAACAACCACCAGTACAAATACCACAGGACTACCCAGCAATATATGCAGGCAGCTAGGGCCATGTAGATCCAAACAACCACCAGTACAGGCACCACAGGACTACCCAGCAATGTATGCAGGCAGTCTGGGCCATGTGTAACCAAACAACCACCAGTGAAAATACCACAGGACTACCCAGCAATATATGCAGGCAGCTAGGACCATGAAGATCCAAACAACCCACCAGTACCAGTTCACCACAGCACAAATTCAACCCAGCACTACACAGCAATTAATGTAGGCAAGTGCCTGCATGTAACCCCAGTACAACCTCTTTCCAACCAGCAGAAATGCCTCATGTAACTGTATTAGGTTTTCCCAACCAGCAGAAATGCCTCATGTAACTGTATTAGATTTTCCCAACCAGCTAAAATGTCTCATGTACCTGTATCCCACTGTAACAGGGGAAGCCCCAGGGCACCCTCAGGGGCAGCCCTGAGCATCCCCTGAGGACCAGGTTTTCTATTTAAGGAGGGCCTCTCTGCCCTATCCAGGTTGTATCCCCCACTACCATCACCATCATCATCCACCATCCAGGAGCTCCACCCACTCATCAACTACTCATCATCCAATTACCACCCAATCATCTGTGGTCCTACCCAGATATAAAAAAAAAGGAGATTGTCAGTGTAACAATAAAAAAAAAGGAAATCAAAGACCAATTCTATAACCTCATCAACCATTGAAACCATCCCATTAGGTGCTTTGAATAAGGGTTCTTCTGTGACCTGAACTATTCAGCACAAAATTAAAGGAAACCACCCATCACTCAATAATTACCCTTACAAGGAAAGAGAGCACAACAAAAAGGGACTGCCAACCCTTTTTTTTCCTCTACCCAGCCCCCTGTGGGTAAACCCATCCTTGGGTCCTCTCCTGAACCACCCCTTTGATAAAACCCTTGAACCCTTTAATATTGGGATATTGGTTAAAGATCACACATATCTGATCAACCACTAACCAATAAGCCAATACATCTGGTCCATTCTTCAACAACCCTATCAATAAAAATTAATAACCAATCAAGGTCTGATCTGAGACCTATACTAAGTCTCAAAGAAACCAGCCATTAATTTAAATAAATTATTGTGCAGACTTACTATAGTACTAGAAGGGCAGGCAATTCAAAACCACTCTTAGTGTTACTAATACTCTGAAGGAGTAGAAGTAATACTAAATTCCCCTTCAAGGACTGCCATCAAGCTATTTGCTAAATCATTTACATAATCCCTCAGGAGTCTCTACAACGCCATAGAGTGCAGTTTAGTAATGAACAAGAGTAAAAAAATAAACAAAAATAAAACAACAAGTACGCACCATTCTAAGGTGTTAATTACAGCAAATAATCAACACCAAAAGATGGGCCAGACAATTGGTTGAAAAGATCTAAAAGGACAAATTTATTGGGTGGAAAGTTAGAACAGAAATTAACACGCCCCCACAACTCTGAACTCAATGATAAAGAGAGTTAAATGAATTTACAAGTCTGGTGTTTGAGTTCTTATTGGCAGCTTTGGTGGGTGCATCAGCAATAATAGAAAAAGATCATATCAACTTGAGTTTGATTAAGCCTTGTTCATAGTTTTCTTGGAGACTTTTTGTTTTGAGATCAATGTGTTTGGCTTTCAAGATGGAACCAAATTTTTTAATTTTTTAATTGAGTCCCTTGTTGTCTATGAGATGAAGAGGACACTTAAACTTTCTTTGATAGACCTCTTCAATGAGTTGATTTAACCATTGCGCTTCTAGATGACAGCTTGAAAGTGCCACACATTCCGATTTGGTAGAGGAGTGTTTTATATTTTTTTGTTGTCTACTGGTCCAGTAAAGGGGACTTCCTTTGAAGGTACAGATAAAACCACTTTGAGACATCCTTGTGACTGGTTCATTGCCCCGATTTGCATCACTCAAGCACACAAGTCTGTCTGAGATCAAACGTTGTCCAAGAGTAAGACTCAAATTTTTTGTTTGGCTGAGGTATTTCCACACATGGCATATCTCCTTCCAATGACTTAAACCGGGTTGTTTGCAGTATTTGGCTAGACTGGACACAGCAAAGCTGATGTCAGGGCGTGCAAGACTGGCAATGAAATTTAATCTACCTATTGGTGAACGGTAATTGATTTTTAAGTCTAGAAACTTTTGATGATTGTTGTCATTTGCAGGTGCAAGGTGCAATCCGGGAGTGAGAGGAGTAGACACTGCTTTACAATCAGTCATATCAAGCTTGCTCAGTCCCTTCTTGATATTGAGTGGTAAGGATAGATGAATGATTCCATCTTTGCAAGTGACCTTCATCCCAAGGAGCGTGTTTGGTTTGTGAGCGGATGAGTTTTTGAATTTAGTCAGAAAGGCATCTTTGAAGTGATTGACATCTCCCACCACAACAAGATTGTCTACATGAAAGAAAACAACCAAGAAACCATCATTGCCTATGTACAGGCAAGGATCACAATTGTATTTGATGAATCCCTGTGACTTGATCCATGTACTCAGCATACAATACCAGTTTTGAGGAGCCTGTTTGAGGCTGTATAAGGATTTTTTGATTCCTAGGTATTTTGATTTTTGGTTGCAGACATATGGAGTCTTGATATAGACTTTTTCATCAAGTTCAGAGTGAAGAAATGCGCCCTTGACGTCAAGCTTTAGGAGGTTGAGACCCTTGTTGGCGGCATAGGTGAGGAGTGTTTGAAGAGAAGCCACTTTTCCAGTTGGAGCATAGGTTTCTAGATAGTCAAGACCATACCTTTGATTGAATCCCTGGACGCATAGTTGGGTTTTGAAGGTTTTGGGCTTGCCATGGGCATTATGCTTGATTTTGAACACCACAACAGTGTTCAATGGATTTGCTACTTCTCCGTCCTCAGCTTCTTCCCAGATGGCTTGATCCTCTATGGTGGCAAATTCTTTAGCCGCTGATTCTTTCCAATGAGGAATCTTCATTGCCTCTTTGAGGCTGGTTGGTATTTTGTCAGCTAAGAATCCGTATCAATTGGGTTTGGATATATTGTTTTGATTTCTTAAGGTTGGTCGCAGATTGCGTTCTAAGGATTCTCTGTCAGAGCTAGTGTCACTGTTTGTGTTGGAGCATTCAGTTAGAGATTCCTCCTTGATTTTAACAGTTGATTGAGGGGTAGAAGTTTTGCTGGAAACAGAGACAGGTAGTACAGTTGAATTGTCTATTTCATCTTTGGATGGGATTTGAATTGGTTCTTGACTGTTGAAGATGACATGTTTTGAATCTATAATCCTCCCGGCCGCATTGATTATCTTGTACAAAAGAAGATTTGGATTAAATCCAACCAAGATGCCAGACACTCCCTTTTTGTCCGATTTGGAACTTATTTCTGTTTGATTGAGTTTGTAGATGAGAGAGGACCCTATGGGTTTGATGCAGTCCTTGGGTAGCTCTTTACCATGCATTTTAACCCATGGTGAGTCTTTGCCTTTCTGTTTTGGAATTTGGTTGAGCATTAGACAGCAACCTTTTAAGACCTTGTGCCAGAAGGATTTTGGAAGTCCTGAATCGGAAATAGTAGCTCTGGTGGCTTTGATAATTGTTTGATTTGCCCATTTGACATAACCGTTGTTTTGTGAGTGATAGGGTTCACTAATTATCTGATTGATCTGGTGGGATCAATAGTAATTTTGAAGTTTTGAGTTCACAAACTCTCTCCCACCATCAGAGCAGACATCCTTGGATATTTGTTGGTCTTACAATGCTGGTTTTCAATGACAAATATGATGATGTTGGCCGAGTTGCTTTTTGATTTGAGAGGGAAACTGGCTATGTACCCTGAGTAGGAATCAACCATGTTGAGTATGTATTGGAATCCACCTTTTGAGACGGGATTGATTGGACCTATCAAATCTAAGTGTATTTTGTCAAAGCATTTCAAGGCAACGGTTTGTTGATGAGGAAATGGTTTGTGAGTGATCTTTGCCTTATCAAAACTGAGGCATTTGAAGTTGTCCTTTTCAGCTGATGGGATGGAGTACTTCAGGAATTTTTCCATTCTGCTGAGACTCGCATGTCCTAACAAATGATGTATTGTCATCAGCTTGGCCTGTGAGTAATAAGCGCTTTTTGCTTTGGTCATCATATCAATGACAAATAGTTTATTGATTATCTTCCCCAACAGTAGGGTTTGTCCCTCTTTATTAAGCTTGAAGGTGCTGGGATGGCTTTTGGAATTGACTGAGAGAGACGCCCCCTTTGTCATGAGGGCTCCTAGCAAGATCAGGTTGACCATTGACTCCGGTACCCATGCCGCGTCTGAGAGGGCTAAGTAGGCATCCTTGGTGGCCAATGCGGCCTCTCCTGTTCCTTCTATGATAATTGCCACATCCTTCTTCCTGGTCAGAATCTTCTCATTGCCGTTGCTGAGTTTGATGTGATTGAACAGATCTTTGTTGGTAATCATATGGACTGAGCAGCCGGAGTCTAAGATGAATTGAATGGGGAGGATGGTTGAGTTGGTGTTCATTCTGCAGAAAAACAAGTAGAAGTGAGATTTGTTGGGAGGCTTGTTTTTTGTCTTCTTACCCCAATTGTGAAGATGATCTGGCTTGAGTTCCAGGAATTCAAACCAGCACAAGCTGGCCAGATGCAAAGCAACGGCTGGGTTATGCTTGCCATTCTCACACCTTAATCCTTGATAGAGAGCTACTCTGACGGGTTTGGCGCGTTCATTTTGAGCAATTACCTTGTTCTTGTGCTGAATGAGATGATGAAGAACTATTTTGATTTGCATTTCAGACATTGTATGCATTATTTGCAATTTCATGTTGTTCATCAAGGTTGGAAACTTGAATAGCACTAGATAGGCAATGATGCCTGTGGGAATTTCTATACCCACTTTGGTCATTTTCTTGAGATAGACTTTGAAAGAGGTGACAAAAGCATCAATGTTGGAGTCCATGGCTAAATGAAGGAACCCGTTGAAAACCCTTACTCTGTTGGCCAACTGAGAGGAAGCAAAATGATGTTGTGTTGAGATCCAGATGAGTTTAGCATCATCTTTGTTTGTATCATTGATGACGGAGTCCAGCTTGGCGGTCATATGGGCTACAAACTCCTGATTGACTTCTTTTTCCAATCGTATCAACTCGTCAGGATTGTTCATTAAGCTGAAAATTCCTTGCAGCTTGAAGAGTTTCTCAATTTTTTTTCTCCACATGCTGTAATTGTTGGCCGTAAGTAGTGGAGTGGATTTGATTAGAGACTTAATAGAAAGAGACTTGTAGTTGAGTTCCCCCCCTTGTCCTGGCGTTGTTGATGGTCCCAATTGCGCCATAGCAAAAGAGAGGCTTTTAACCATGAGAAAAATATGGTTGGAAGCCAAGACCAATCTATGATTTATTTCACGCAATGAGAATGAGTAATGGAGAAATGAGAGTTTGAAACAAAATAAGAAAAGAAATGAAAAAAGAATGACCAATGGAGTTATGACTGGCAACGTTCTGATTTCCTGATGTCAAGTTTGAAGAATCAAGGAAATGAGACTAAGCACAATTTGACTATCCAATAGGGAAGCAAGTCAGTGAAACGTTGGCTGAGACAGGTTGAGAAGGAGGCAATGTACAGTAAGCCAGTTGCAAATCTGTTGAGGCCAGCGTTTGGTTGATCAGTGAGTTGCACTTGAGCGCCTTGAACAATCTGTGAGAGTGAGCATGTAAGCTAGGAGGTGAGGAGTTGAGAGCTTTCTGTTCTTACTTTGATTGAGCTGGCTGCCAAGAGGATTGAATCAATTGTAGTTGCTGTTGTCAAGGATTGAGTGTTGGAATGATAAAGAGTTGGTAGATGGTGAGTTCAGTGAGGTCTTCATGGTTGCGCTTGGTTAAGGATTGTTGGATGGAGTTTGAGAATTGGTCAAGATTGAAGTATTCACAGCGGGAATTGAAGAGTACTGCTGCGCGCCATAGAGTGCAGTTTAGTAATGAACAAGAGGACAAAAAGAAACAAAAAGAAAACAACAAGTATGCACCATTCTAAGGTGGTAATTACAGCAAATAATCAACACCAAAAGATGGGCCAGACAATTGGTTGAAAAGATCTAAAAGGACAAATGTATTGGGTGGAAAGTTAGAACAGAAATTAACAATTTAGTTCAACAAAAATCCTGTTACGTGGAAGAAGGCTGTAGTCAGAAATTGGGGGTTGAGGTTTATGAAATATATGCACCAACAGCTTCCCTCAATACCCTCTGGATGCTCCTTGCAGTAGCCCATCATGGGAAATATCCGCTGGAAAGTTTTGAAATCAGGGCTGTGTACCTTTATGACCCAATTGAGGGAGATGTCTAGGTTCAACCACCAGTCTTGGTCTGCCCATGGTGGAAAGGGTATGCCATAAAACTGATGAAATCAATGTATGGCACAAGACAGGTGGCCAGGTTTTGGTGGAAACATTTCAAGTTGGTGGTGGAATGGGTTGGAATCAAGGCAAGTGAGCTTGAAGACTCCTTGTACATGTGTAGGGATGGTAATGATTTGGTGGTGGTATGGTTACATGTTGAGGATGGGGTGGTAATGGTCTCCTTGGACTGGATGTTACAGCAATTCTGGAAAGGGGTGGAGAGCAAGCTGAAGGTCAAGTGAAAACAATTGGTGGACAAGATGGTAGGCATCAGAGTTAAGATGGACGGAGGGAGTATGACCCTGGACCAGGAAATTTTTTCCCAGGAGATTGTTGATGACTACCTGTGGTAAATATTTACCAGAAGGGCCCCACTGTTGGGAACTCAGATGGCTACAAACGGTGAAGATTTGGTGGAAAGGGTAGAATATCAGTCCATAGTTGGCTCTCTCATGTACCTTGCCTGTGGAATGCACCCTGACATAACATATGCGGTCAACCTCCTTGCAAGGTTCAGCTTATTGTTGTCATCAGTGCACTGGAAGGAGCTCAACCACCTGGTAGGTTACTTGAAGGGCACCTTGGCTAAGAGCCTCAGATTTACCCAAGGTGGAGTGGATGGTCTCTCTATGTGGGTCAATGCAAGCTTTGGGGGAAAACATGAGTGCTCTAGGAGTGGCTATGTCATCAGGTATGATGGCAATATGGTAGCATGGGGGGGGGGTGGAGGTGGCAGACAGTTGTAGCACTGTCTACCTCTGTGGCTGATTATGTGGCCTTGTCAGAGGGCACTCAACTACTGGCTCACCTATGGTTGACCCTAATTGACCTCAACTTTGAGTGTGAATCCACCATTTACTGGGATAACAAAGTGGCCAATCTGATTGCAACCAAGAATGGCTTGAGGAAATGGACCAAATATTTGGACCGTGCATTCTACTTTGTTAATGATCTCATCAGTCAGGATGGTATCAGCCTGTGGTGGACAAGCTCTGCTACCCAGTTAGCTAACATCATGATCAAGGCTTTGGGCGCTACCAAACACACCGATGGGGTGACTGCTGTAGGGGTGGTATAGGGACTAAATTGTGGGAGGGGGTGTTGGAATACAAGGTAAGACACAATGATTTTACAGGCTGATTGATACCCATTACATTTGACCATATGTCACATACCTTGTAAATAGCTATCATACCTCAACATCCACCTGCCCCGGGATCCTCCTCTCTCCTCACCAAGATATGAATCCCAGGATGGCCAAACCCGGAAACTGATGACCGACGGTGAAGGTTGATCTCAGTTGTGGTAGTGGATCTTGTACAAGTTTCACACGAAGGGACGACAGGGCAAAAAGTGACGCCCAATGGGGGGGCCTGGAAGCCCCGACGAATCGGTCGTACCTTCGTCAAAGCCGAACGCTCTACCGGATGGAGCTAACCGGGCGCTTGGTTGGCGATGGCTCCGGATCCAACGGGTGTGGTGGGCGAGGACCGGAGTTCGAAGTGGTGCCCTGCCCGCTGGCTGGCGAACCGGATCGGCGATTAGCGTGACGGGCTTGGATCTTCGGCTACGCCTAGTCGGGCCTGGGCCTGCCTGTGGATAGTTGGGCTTTGAGTATCTCATGAGTGGTCGTTTGGTGGCAGGAGTACTGCTGATGGAGCAGCGGCCGGGCCCCGGGGTGCCACCCGATCGGTGAGACTCGGGATGGCTGGGGAGTGGGTTGGAGGACGAATAGGGCGAGGGGAAGACCCCCCCGGGGGGAACAATAATCAGCTTGGATGTCGAACTCAGTCTCAGTCTCAGTCTCAGTCTCAGTCTCATGAGGTCAGTCTCAGTCTCCGTCTCAGCCTCAGTCTCATCTTCATCCTCATCCTCAGTCTCATGAGGTCAGTCTCACTCTCACTCTCACTCTCACTCTCATCCACACTCTCACTCTCACTCTCATCCACACTCTCACTCCCACTCTCACTCTCACTCTCACTCCCACTCTCACTCTCACTCCCAGTCTCAGAATGAATCGATCGATCGAATCGACTCCTGATCAGCCGGTCGATCCGATGACTACTCCCACTGCTGCTCGATCTGGCTTCGATCGACACCATACTCGCTTGGAAGTCTCGGTCTTCAAGACTTACCTCGCTCGATCCTTGACCGACCAACTCGATGCCATCCTCGGTCCCAAGACGATCATCATCGACCCCCTCCTCGCCGGTCCCCTCGGCCTCATCACCCAAGTCGGCAACCTCCACGAGCATGGCGTCGACAAACTCTTCTGGCTCGAGAACACCCCCATCACTAATCTCTCCACATCCCCCAACATCGTCTGGGTCTCCCCTCCAAGCCTGCTCGCCATCAAGCTCATCGCTCGTCCGTCCATCCCCATCCCCATCCCCTCATCACAATCCACCCTCACCCCATCCCCTTGTTCGTCATCCATCCAGATCAGATCAGATCCCTGCCCATCCGATCCGCCTATTCCTATACGATCCTCATCTCCCCTAGAGTCACCCAGCTCGTCAGGAACGTACTCTCCCAAGCTGGCGTCCTAGGAAGCGTTCAACTTAAGCAGTTCGATATGAACTTTGTACCCCTCGAGAGAGATCTCCTCAGCCTCGAGGAAGATCTCGCCGGTTACTCTCAGATCTTTCTCGTACGATCCCTCCACTCGTCTTCCCCTACCCCTCCTACCCACCATCTTACTCGATCTTGATGTCTTGTCACTCTCACCCATAGGATGATAACTTGGATCCGATCTTCAGAATGGCCAAAGCGATCATGACCATCCAACGTGCCTTCGGTTGGATCCCCAGGTTGATCGGCAAAGGTATCGCCGCAAGGGTTCGTACCACCACCACCACGATTCCATCCATCCACTGACCTAGTCTGGGCCATCTAACTTGGAAACTGTGTCACCCGTCAATCTTAGAAACTCGCCAATCTACTCCATCGTCTCAAGGCAGAATACCTCTCATCCCCGGTCTATGGTACCTCGATCCCAAAACTAACTCCAGGTTCCATCGATGCCATCATCATTCTCGACCGTCAACTCGACATGGTCACTCCCATGTGCACCCAACTGACCTACGAAGGCCTTCTCGATGAACTTTTCGGCATCAAACACGGTCCGTTCCCATTCCCGCTTGCCGTCCTATCGCTCACCCCCCACCGGTCCTCCGCCATCGATTGATATCCTTCAACTTGACTCCAGCCCACATCGAGGTTGCCCCGGATCTCCTGGCGCCCACCACCCCGGTCGCTGGAAATACTGCTCACTCGATCCCATCATCATCCACCTCCCAAACCTTCCCACAAGTGACCAAGAGCAAGAAACATTTGCTAAACTCATCCTCAGATCCCATCTTTTCCGAACTCAGGAATCAAAACTTTTCGACCGTCGGCAATTCTTTGAATCGGATCGCCAAACGAATCAATCTGGATTACGAGAGAAGGAACGAAGCTCGTACGGTCCAGCAGATCAGGGAATTCGTCGGAAGACTACCCCGACTACAGAACGAGCATCAGGCTCTCAGACTACGTGGGTTAGCGACATCGTTTCGACCGTGGCCTCTAGAGCTTGTATGCCTTCTGTCCCAAGTTTCAAAACCTTTGATGTAATGGTTGTCTCATAGATACTGGGCTCAGCGAACAAATTATGGCCATCACCACTGGTGATGAATTCAACAAGACTCTTGAAATCCAGCAGAGTATGTGGTCTCGATCCTCTTAGAACCCGTTCGGAGTTCCGTGCCGTCGCTCTTGATTAACCAAACTTTAAGCCCCAATAAATAAATAAATAAAATAAAGACTTGGTGGCAGGTCTCGACCTATCTGGTCAGGAGAAGGCCATCAGTCAATTGATCGACCAGGAAGTTCCGTTGCGGACGATCCTAAGACTACTCTGCTTATACTCGATCGTCTCGGGAGGTATCAAACCCAAATCGCTGGAAGTGCTCAAAAGAGATCTCCTACAGACCTATGGCTACGAGCACGTCAACCTACTCATCAAACTCTCATCGCTTTCACTATTGAGCTCATCGACCTCTGGGACCGGAGGTAAAGTGCCCAGCGCGATCATGCCTGGTATGATCATCGGCGCCCGCTCTGGATTCCAGAGTGCTAGGAAACCGTTCAGGTTAATCGTCGATGAACTGGACGGACCCGAGCCACATGACATCAGTTATAGCTACTCCGGTTATGCTCCTTTGAGCGTGAGAGTGATCGAGTCGATTTGTTTTAATAAATCTTTTGGATGGAAGAGTTCGGTGGAAGATGTTTTGAAAGGATTTCCTGGGGAGAGCTTTGATGAATCCCAAGAGGATACCGATGATGCTCACGGTAAGTCAACGGAAGGACTGCCGCGATTGGTTCCGAATCCCTTCTGCCCAGTGTGATCATGAAGCATTAAGGACTTAGGATCTGTTTTTTTCTGTTCACTCACGATCGAGAGTAGGACGATCGTCGTCATTAGAAACCGACCCGACGACGATCGTGTGCTTTCTAGGTGGGATCACTTACGCCGAGATTTCCTCTCTCAGGTTGACTTTCAGCAATCATCAGAACGGCAGCCAGGGTAAGAATCGGAAGCTGATCATCCTCACGACTGGAATCATCAACGGCAACCAAGTTCTAAGCTCTTTGATGCCCGTCGAAACTAGATAACCATCAGCCCGGTCTTTTTTTCTTTTCCGTCCCCCCCCTCCCCCCCCCCTTTTTTTTTTCTTCGTCCTTCTTCCTCTCCTCCTTGTACTATTCACCGCAAGAAAACCTTTTGTATTTATTAGTCTATACGGTGATTTTCTTACTATTTTTTTGAGGGGTGGGAGAGATCCTCATGACGCGTTGGATGCTCCGGCTCTTCACGCCCGATCGACACGTCTACAGACGTGAGACCCGCGAGCGGAAGGTCTTCCGTTTACGAACCGATCCCCACCATCGCTCGCGCCTTCCATCGTCTTCGTTCCTCTGAGGTCTTCTCTGTATCACATCAGTGCGCCCCACGTGAACTCGGAGCACTTGCGTGTGATCCGCTGAGAGGCATCTTTCTCAAGATTTCCCCAAAGCTTGGTCTTGAACTCGGCCTTTTTTTTATCAAAGGATGTAGTAGGACTTCTGAATTGGGTGGGTGGTGCACTGTGGATTGGGATGAACATGAGATTCAAGCCTAAGGCTTGAATCTCCATCGATCCACCGGAACGTATGGATGGATTTGGGTAGGATCTTAGGCTCTTGGATCTTGCTCTATCGACCATCCCGTGCACCCTTCCTCCTACCGTAGAATAACAACTAAAAACAGTCAGTCGTTTTTCAGGATCCTACACGATACTTGTAGGTCTTGACGAATCAAACAGATCATCGAGAGCAGGAATTCCTCGCTTGATCTGTTTCTCTCCTCTTGTCTTTCCTTTCTGTGGTCTGGGTTTAAGATTAATATCCATAGGCTCGTTAGATCATAAACTGGTCTTGATCGATCCCCCACTCTCCGTGGATCTCGATCCTTTTTATCTCACACCAAAAAAGAAAAAAAAAAAAATCTTTAGCTTGTCTTTCAAACTGACTAGAATTGACTCCAGATTCCTTGAGAAAAAAAAAAGAAAGAAAGGTGGAAAACCAAAAATTTCTTTGCTTTTTTTTTATTTTTTTTGTCCCCCCCCCTCTTTCCTATATATATATATATATTAATTCTCTCTGCCCTATTTTTTTTTAAAAAATAAAAATAAAAATTGAAAGTTGAAAATCAAAAGGGGGTTGGAATCAACCCAACAAAATGATTGAAAACAGGGGGGGAAAAAAATGAAGACAAACTTGAAGCAGATTGCACTCCATTTGGGGGGGGGGGTTAAGAATCTGATTGAGGCCAATCAAATCAACTAGGAGGTTTGAGAGATACTGGAGGCTTGGGTGGCAGCCAAAGCAGTGAGATTCAAACCTAAGACAGGATGATGATTGGGTTCAAAACTGAACGTTATTGGTCAAGTTATTCACTCCAAGAATCCAGAAGGATTTTGAGCATCAGAGCTGCACCTTGGATCTATGGAATCAATGAGGGGTCTGGCTTGAAATGAAGAGATCTCAGGGGAGACTTGCCTACCAAGGAAGCCCACACCCTGTCGATAGTCTTAAGGTGAAATTTTCCCAACTCCAAAGGATCTTCCATCCAAGCTTGATCTTGGTTGGTTGATGAGTTGTTGAGCTTGATCTTAGATCTGATGGCCCCACTCACTCTTCCCATCAAGATTAAGCTAATTAAGGATCATCATGAGCTCCTTGAATCTTCCTGGATCATGGCACTCACTTACTCCATGCACTTGGAAGGGGTAAAGGGAATGTCTGGGAATGGCTTGATGAGAAGGTGGCCAAGACCAAAATGACACATCTCAAAGATTTGGAGAAGGATTTTATCTTGAACCCTTTGAGGTTAAAGCTTCAAATCAAATTAAGTGGAAGGTATGAGATGGAAGTGTGGGTGTGGATGGTCCCTTTTGGATCCCTTAATTCAGATTTTAACATCCTCTGACATCCACCTCTCCCATTGATTTTATCCTAACTGATTGGATGAATTCCTTAATTCAAACCAAAAGCTCGATTAGTTTGGAATATCATTCTGACAAATCTCCTTAGAATATATCAAAACCTTTTGTTTTTTCAGAAGATTGATCCCTGTTCAACTCAAACGATCCCAAGCTTAGATTTTGGTTGCATGTTGATCTTGATGAAGATGTGATTCCCACAAATGATCTAAAAACATTCAATGATCTCATCTCTCTCAAAGATACTTGGTGGAAGGCTTGTGCTAGATTTGGTGTACTATTCTAATGAATAGATAACTTGGTTGGCCCAAGATCTGGTGATTTTGCAATCAAAATCATGAATCAAGGATCTGGTGATTTTGCAATCAAAATCATGAATCAAGGATTCAGGAATCATCAAAACCATGAATGACTTTGGAATTGGTGGTCAAACAACTGATTCCTAACCTAGGAATAGTGAAAACATCTGAATAAGGGCTACCAGACTGAAAGATCATTGGGAATCAAAGTTTGGGATTCTTTTTTGGTATTCTCATGTACCTCTTACACCACAAAAAAAAAAAAGGATGATGGAACTTGGCTAGCATCAAGGAAGCTCTGGTTGAAGCTCTCTCTCTGATCTCTAGTCAAAGGTATGTTTGTGCTCTCATGAGCTTTGGGTGCTCAGTCACCATGCACAATCCACAGTGACTGTGCATTGGAGCTTGGATAAATCTGGACCTGAGCTTGGTCAGAGCTTGACCTGAGCTTAGTCAAAGGTAGGGCATGAGCTCCTTGATGTCACTTGCTAGAAAGTGATATGCAGATTTTCTGTTCCTGTGGTGCTCAATCCCAAATTTTAATGGGTTATCTTCTTCTCAGTGTCCCCATGATCTCAATCTCTCAAATCTCCTGGAATTTTTCTCCCACCCATGGGAACCTTTACCACTCACCTTCTTAACTTCATTTAGCTTGCACTGGAAAAAACAAAAACGTTCTTCTCAAAAAAAAAAAAAAAAAAAAAAAAAAACTTAAAAACTTAAAAACTTTTTGGTAAACCTCCTTGTTGATTCTAAAAATCTTGAACTCTGGAGGATACAGGAAAAATGATGAACCGGCTATGTGTTCCAGATCCATTGAGTCAATAAATACAAAAAAAAAAAAAAAAAAAAAAATCAAATCTGAAATACTGGTAGATTTAAACTAAATTTTTTGTTTTTTTTTTTTCATTTTTTATTTTATTTTATTTTATTTATTTTTTTGAAACAAGAATGAATTTCCAGGATTGAAAGATTAGTCATTATATGATCAATAATATTTTCAAATAAGATTAGAAATTTGAAGAGATTTGATGATGAAATAGAGCTATGTGAAGTTTCTAAGGGAGCTCCTCCCTTGAAGCCTTCACATGGCTGTATTGGAGGATCTTTGACAAGATTACCTCAGCAGATCTTCAGAGGTTGATTTGATTCTTGCTGAAGAATGCAATAGATATGCAGATAAAAACGGAAGAATGATTGATGGTCTCTACTTGGAACCAAAGCTCAAAAGGATGGAAAGAAAGATCAAATTTAAACCATGTTGTATTTAAATCTGAAAGACCAAAGATTTTTCAGAGGTGGATTCTATCTTTGACAAGCCCCCCCCCCCACACACACACACAAATCAAGCATTTTTTTTAAAAAAAAAAATTATAGGTCCCAGAAAATCTCAAAGTTTTCTTTGAATCCAAAGTAAAAACTGGAAATCAAAATCTTATGAGAAGTATAAGGGCCACCATAATTTCAAAAAAAAAAAAAAAAAAAAAAAAATATCCAAATCATCAATGTAGTTTTCTTATGGGTGATCATAAATTCAAAGCTCCCAGTTTTGTGGGATTTGTGTAGGGCCCAACACGGCCCAACTGACGTGTGGGGGAACATACATGCATCAAATGGGTTGTTCCAAACACCATTTATTGATTGATTTATTTATGAATTTATTTATTTATTTATCTGTTTATTGATCTATTTATTTATTTATTTATTAACTAATTTATTTATTTATTTGTTTGTTTATCAATTGATTACTTGATTTATTAATTAATTCATTAATCAATTTATTTTAACCAAAAAAAATCACCTTTTTTGGATTTTTTGGTTGATTTCTGTTTTTTTTTTTTGATTCAATTTTTTTTTATATATATATTTTGGCTCAAACCCCTGTAGTCATGTGGAACAGAACACAAAAAAATTTGATTTGTGTACAACCCCACACAACTCAAATGTAGTTGTGTACACAACACAGTACCATTGTGTGGGGGCTACACAACTACAGTCAAGTAGTATAGAGGATAAACAACTCAATTGCAGTTGTGTAGCATGCCACACGGCCCATTTGGGCTGTGTACATGACTCATTTGAGTTGTGAATTTATGATCACCATTTTCTTATTTACCACTTTAAAATATTCAACATTTATATTTAAAAGAGTCACATTATCATGAAATCCTTAACCTGTTCTGGAAAGCACAAGTATTGATTTGGACAAGCTTGTTTCAATTGGAGGTTGGTCTATCATCCATTTGTTTGATAAATTAGTTATCATTTAAACCAAACACACTAAAGTTATTTCATCATGTAGATTGAGTGAATCCACAAACACAAGGCCACAAAAACAAGGCAATAAAAATGCCTAAATCCACAGCAGAAGCTGAGTATAAAGTGATCTTCAAAGGAGTAAAAAAAGCTATGTGGCTGCCAGAACTTCTAGAATGTTTGAGAATTACTTTTTACCAATTCCTTCCAGTTTTTTTTAGAACAACCAGACCACAATAGCACTATGAAAGAATCCTACTTATTGGAGCAAAATTACACATAATATTTCACTCTTCACTGTATTTGAGAAAGGAATTCAGAAACTGATGTCTCCATCACCTACCTGCCTACCTTGGAAAATACATAATTCATGCTGAAAAAATAACTGCAAAAGAAGTTTGGTCCAAACTGTCTATCCCTCTACAGAACTAGAAAATTCTTCACAGAGGAGGTAGTTGAGAATCCATGCTGCAGAGGATGATGATGAATTAAAAAAAAATTGTTATTGAAAAATGAGGAGATTCAAGCGGGTGTTTGTTCAGAAACCAAATTTATCCTCTGCAAATATAAATTAATTTCAAATCAGACCTATTCTAGCTTTGTTTTTTTCTCATTTCTAAGAGTCTCAGTATATTTTTTCATCTCCAACTTGCTTCCTCAAGTTTTTTTGCTGTTTCAACATTGTAATCACAATATGATCTAATCCTTTTACAAAAATATTGGTTTGGTAGATCATTGAAATTTCTGTTTTTCAGTTTCCAAGTACCTCACCATATTTTTTTTCATCTCCTCATTGTTTCCTCAAGGTTTGTTGCTGCATTAGCACTTTTATCAGAACATGATCTGATTCTTTTGCTCAAATATCAGGTTTAATCTGCATCAACATGATCCTCAGTACATGATCTGATCCCTATTGTGGCATATTACATTTCTCAACCATTTGAGTTGATTCCAGAAATTGGATTTGTGGAATTTTGCTGATTTATTGTCTCTTATGTAAAAAAAAATCTAGAAACCAGAAGGGGTCTGATGGTGCAGAGTTTGAATAGGCAGTAAGCTTCAGATTTGGCTCAGAGACCCTCTCACACCAGAATTAGCCAAAAATATGGTACTATTTCCTTATACTGGAGCAGGAACCAGCAGAAATCACTCCAGCTCAGAACCTAGCACCACATTGATTGCTCCACCAAAGTAGGAGGGGCGGCTTTTCCATACCTTTTGGAGGCCAGGATCTCATGATTAGGACTGCCAAGAAGTCATCTTTTTTGATGACGATGGGGCAAGTTATGACTCAACCATTCACTCATCAAGTTTCATGGTGATCCTCATGATTTTTATTTTTAATTGTGATGATGATGATACTCTTGTTTTTTTTCTCTCTCTCTCTCTCTCTTTTTTTTTTTTTTCTTTTTTTTTGCATGTGACTCTGGCAGCTAGCTATGCACATAAGGCAAGCGGACAAGTCCTCCTCCCTAAACCTCATCGGCCCTGTTTGGTTGAATTCAAGTGTATGAAAAGACTATCTTAGGCATCTTTAGAACCAACGTTTCAATCCATTCACCCGAAAACCCAGAGCCTCAGCGCTCAAGAAGTCGCAGCCAAAAAAAAAAAAAAACCTTGTGGTTTTGTGAGGGATTCTTTCTTATGGGTCCCGATATCTTACTTTTTTCAAGTTGAAGAAGAAACTCACCTGGTGACCGAGTCCTTGGTTGTCAAAGGCTCGCTCATACTCTCCTTCATGGCCATCATTGAACCCACCATTTCACCAGCATCATGAAAAAGAAGATGATGATGAAGATGACCATTCCTGGGTGACAAGAAAGAGCACTGTGTGACAAAGGAAGATTAATTTAGAATGAAATGTTTTTTTTTTTTTTTTTTTTTTTTTTTTTTTTTTTTTTTTTTTTTTTTTTTTTTTTTTTTTTGTTCATCAAATAAGGAGTGGGGGTTAAGAACTCAAATAGAAAATCTAGCATGATCATATTAATCTATCTCCAACAGTGGTGAGCGGCAGAATCCGAGGGTTCGGATATTCAAATGCCGCGCTGAGACGTCGATTTTGAGCTTTTTGAGGATGGATGGAAGAGACGAGTCAAAGAGAGAGAGAGAGAAAGAGAAAGAAAATGGAATCGGATCGAATTTCCAGAAGAAGTCTCGAATGATGAGAGCTGGAGAAGGCATCCGTGTCGCAAAGAGGCGGGAGAAAAAAGAAAAAGAGGAATAAACTTGGATTAAAATGGAGTTGCTCATTTCGATTTCGGGTCAGCTGAAGAGCTTGCACTGCAGATAGGGAATCGATGGATCCGATCACCAAACTGGGCACGATGAACCGATGCGGAGTATCTTTCGAGTTAAGAGCTTCGAGTGAGCAGACCGTTTTGATGGGTCGAATGTAAGGTAATCCTACTAGAATCCTGACGAAGACTGGAGGATCGCTTACGATTTCTACTTGGGAGGGCTCAGCTGGCTATTTAGTTTGTCGAGATCTGTCCTGAAGAACTCTTCGCCGGCCACCACCACAAAGAATCTGACCGTGAACGAATCTGGGTCGTGAGAATCTCGTTGGTAGGTTGCGCCACCGGGAACTCAAAGGTTTTTTCGGCTTGCAGAGTCGAAGTGTGTCGGCGATTTTCAGTGATGGGATCTTCTAGCAGTGGTTCTTTTTGAAGTCTTTTTTCATCTTTGACAGCGCCGAAACCACTAGCTCCTACTATTTTATCCTGAGAAACTTGAGGTGTGCTCTTCCTGAACGAGTGTGAGTTTTGAGCGTGCGAAAAGAATGGTATCCTCCTGGACAACTCCCTAGGTTCCTTGGGACTGATCCCTCTTATCCGGGGATCTGGAGAACCGGCTTGAGTGAGTTGATTCCATGCCTCATCTAGTTTCTGCTCTGCCGAAGATTCCCCCGATGGGTCATTCCCATCGCGTTCACGAATCTGAGGCTTATCCCGAGACGAGTCTGTCGTCTGGCGAAATGAGTACACCGCGGGTGATTCGGACCGAATTGAACCAATATGCGCGGCTTCGATACTCTGAGAAGTCGTCGGCCTTCGACTTACAGAATATTCTTTCCCGGACAGGTAATCATCCTTTCGCTTGAAAACTGAATATTCTGGCAAGTCCTTGCGCCAAGAGAAGTTCAAATTGGGAGGATTAAAGCTTTTGAACCTTGGTGTAGGGGTAGTCCCAGAGATTGGGGATAAGAATGGTATTTCTCTTTCGGGGAAAGTACCTCGTGCCGGATAGGATTTCACATTGTAGGCATCTAGAGGCCGACTGGGGCGTCGTTGGTGTACATGACGACTTCCGGTCGTTGCACTCCGTGTTAATCCAAAACCCTGCGGAGTGAAACGTTTCCTTTCGATGTGATCATGAACACTCTGAATATCATCGTATCCGTCGAATTCACCCGGCGGGGATGAATCCAAAATTTTTGCCTTGCCCTTGTCCGGTCTGTAATCTAACCTGCGTGGCTCAGGAACTCGTGACTGGGCCCTTTGACCTCTTTCTTGATCTGATGAACGGTTATCGATTGGGGGAACCCGGCCTGGGTAGCGGCGAATGGGTGGAGAACCATCTGTTCTTACAGACTGGCAACCTCCCCCCAAACAACCAGTAAAGAACTTTTTGATGGTTTGGCCAGAGCTCGAAGTCTTTCTTTCCTGGTTGGTTGTGAACTTTGAATCACTCCTCCCATCGACACCTGAGAGCGTCCTCTCAGGCTCCGCGTTGTGGTTCAACAGGGCACTCTTCATATCCGAAAATTCGAATAAAGTCTCGACCGGTGCTGCTGACTTTGCATTGAGGCTAGGGTCGCAGAAGAGTCGCTGGGCCATCATGGCAAAAACCAAAAGACTCATTGGAACGAGCCGTAATCGATTCATGCTCAACACAGTGGTGTTAGATCCGAGATGAAGAAAATAAGTAAGAATGTTTGGTGAGTGCAATTCACCAGGATTTTTCGTCGATGATAGGCAAAAAGCCTGAGGATGGCTAACTCCTAGGTGGGCTCCGCGGTACCGAAAGCTGGAGCGAGTGGGGAGGCACCCAGTGTGAGTCAACCTCCTGGTCACCGTCAGTTTCAAACCAGTACATGACTGTTGTATCTATTTACATAATACATACAGCCAAGTTCCCTGTTGGGTTAATTTTGCCACAAAGGTCAAATCTGGCTTAGGGCGAATACCTACCAAGTTATTCCTAGGGGTTATACAGACGTCCCACCGAAGCTGTCATGGTGCGGCCTGCCGTGGTGCGTCCACTATTCCCACGAGGATGAACCAAAGGTGTGGGGTGGATGATGCCTTATCTCCGATGTTTCACCACGGCCAAAATGGGATCCCTGGATTGCCAGTGAAGTGATGTAACAATCCAGCCCCGTTTCCTTGCCTTTGGTTGGACTTGATCAGAAACCTCTGCTCACCAAAGAATAAAATTGATACCACCAAAGTCTCTCTGAGAAAACAAAAGTGACTCACCTGGAAATCACCTAAAAAAAATTGATTTCACCGGGGATTCACCAATGAAAAAACATGACTTCACCAAGATGCTACAATAAATAAACTGAAAATCACTGTAAATTGACCATGAGAAAAATTACATCAGATTGAACCTGGCCGACCATAGAAAACATATCACCATGATGTACTCATCCGCAAAGGATTTTCCCATCAGCTTTTGAGCAAGGCCAATGTTAGATTTGCGACCCTGTGGTCGCGAACGGGCGCGAAACGCCGTTCGCGACCCATCTGAGTCGCGGACGGTTATACTATATATATATATAATATATATATATATATATATTTAAATATTTTTTTTACCTTTTTTTTATCTATTATTTATTTTTTTGATTTTAATAAAAAAATAAATAAAAAATAGGGTGGGGGGTTTTTCACGCCCCCAAACCTGGAAATCACGCGGTTTTGACGTTCCCACAACATCCCCCGACGTCCCCAACGCACGCGGTAAACCTGGAAATAACGCAGTTTTTGGGGGTTGTCAAAAAAAAAAAAAACTAGGGCATAGGAGAGCATCTCAAACCGCTGAAGAATAAATCTGACAAATTTTAGCCATTTTTAAGGCCATCAAAATTGCCCTCAAAAAACTGAAAAGAAACAGTCCACGTCTCAAATCTTTTCACATTTTTAATCATTTTTCTTTGATTATTTTGAGAAATCTGAAGAGAAAAAAAAGTTTCCAAATATGGCAGGCCATTCAATTATAACTTTTCTAGAATTTTAGTACTTCAATTTACCGCCAGAAAATGGGATTTACATAAAAAAATAAGACATTATTTTCAATTCTTCTTTTTTTGTTAATTTTCCATGAGATTTTGCAAATTTTAAGTTTTCAGTATTTGAGTGAGGATTGCAAAGGGCCCAAAAAAATTATCCAGGGATTTTTTTTGGCTTATTGTTTCCCAAAGAATTCATAATTGAAAACACAAAAGTGGTGTTTTTTGTTCTAAATCAATGAGTAAAAAAGAATTATGAAAAATTGAGGGGAAAAAAACAGACAAATGATTCAATCAAGATTTATTTGTACTACTTTATTATTTTTACTGACAGGAAACAAAATCTTCAAACCAAGCTCCAAGTTATTATGAATCAAATCTTCCCATTTTTGTGATTCCTTGCTAGCAAAAGCCTTCCAAAGGGGATCTAATTGGGAAGCTGGCCACAGTTCAGAATTATAGTGGAAAGAAACTATGTGCTGAAAATCTTCCAAAACAATTAAACATATGGGAGAGGTTTGAGAATTGGTAGTTGGAGGTGAATTGAGGGGCAAATGAGTTGATGGAATCAACTTAGATAAAATTACCACTGGCCTTTTGTATGTATCTGCAAGCAGGAAAACATGGAAAGGGAATTTCATCCACTAATTTTCAGGGGCAGGTCCAGAAGTGTGGTTGAGATGTTTTCTTGCTTTGTCAAAATTTTCATTCCAGACTTGATCCATGAAGTTTTCATTCTTGAAGATAGAGTTTGAATCCATTTCCTTGATCATTTCCTGATGTATTGAGATCCAATCTTCAGATTTATGGCCCAAATTAACTGCTGCTGATCTAAACCCAGAGTTCCCATCACCCATCACATCTTGAACATGTGAAATTTGTGGAATGGCTGTCTTAGGGAAAATGAAATTTTTGTATGGATACTAAGGAAAAAAAGAGCATTATTTAAGATGAAATGTAAAAAAAATTGATACTTACTTAATCAATAGCCACCACTTCAAAATAATCAGAAGATGAAAAAGACAATGTTTTGACCTTGAATTTCATCCCAAAAAAACAGAGACAGGTTAATAAATGAGCCATAAAGCAAGATTAATTCAGAAATTCATTCACCTTTTCTACTTCAGAGGCTGTGGCTGTGGGAGCAAAGATTGGATTCCCTGGAGGGCTATAGGCATCTTCATCTTTGTCTTGTTTTTTTCTTCTCTTGATCCTCTTCAAAGGAACAGGACTCAAACTTTGTGAAACAACCCTCTTATTGATGATGGTTCCTGACCTCTGAGTGACAAATGAAAATATGAAAATCAATGGAAACTAGAAAAACAATACTGATCCCCCCAAACCATAAAGAAAATTACTAACTGTCTTTATTATATCCAATTATTCAAGATCTTTGAGTTCTTCTCCACTCAATTCCTCTTGTGTTATAAACTCATCCTGTTCACAATACAATTTCAGCCTAATTACAAAAAAACACCTCTTCCTCTGATTCCTGTTTCTTTTATCCCTTGGCCTTTTCATGGTCTTCCTTTAATTTCTGTCAGCTTGCTACTATTGCAGAGAAAGCTGCAAAAGTAACAAAAATAACACAAAAATAAAAATATTAAAATTAACCTAAGAAGAAGTATGAAAACCATGAATATTATTGCAGAAATGGATTTTCCACCCAAAATTAGGTAGGGTCACTCACTGACCCCACCCTTGAAATCCAACTCCTTATAATTTCAAATAATTATGAAAAGTAAGACCAAAATACCACGGCACCACTATTGCACTTTTTGGCCAATCAAATATTTCACATGTATTGTCATGTATAGGTTTCACACCTAAAATTCAGTCATAATTGAGGTGTTGTGTATATTTTAGGAGTTACAGACGGAAATGTGTTCTGTCACAATTCCCGCACGCAGCCGCGGCAGCCAATACACCCGCGCGTGGCTGAGCTACAGCACTGTGACCCTGTCAAAAGCCATGTACGCAGCCTTTGGCCTCTGACAAGTATGCAGCCGCGGGACTACGGGTTGACAAAGTGACAGGCGGCCTGAGAAACCTAGGTACCGCATAAACCTGCTACAAACTACACAGGAACATTCTACATATGTAATAAATGTTCCTGTGGATATTAGATAGTCTAAAAATACATAAAATCATATAAAAATATCCAAATAGCCTTTATATGTATTTCTTATTAAATATAATTCAAAGTACCAAATATGTCAAAAATAAGATAATGAATACTTCTAAAAATATATTAAAATAATTTAATATAAAATTATGAGAACTTCTAGACATCAATATTTTTTTGACATACTAAGAAAACTAATGATGTAAAAATATCACATGAATATCCATGACTTATATTTTTAAGTAATTATTTTATTAAATCAACTGAAATTGGAAAATAAGGAGTAAAATAAATATCATGACTTTACTACAATTATTTAATACATAATGAGAGCTCACCCGACATAAGAGTATCCGTAGGAATATCTATTAAAATAATTATTAACTTACTGGGAACATTTAATAAGGATAATTAATTAAATAATAAATAAAATGGACAGATTAGTGTTATTCAGACATCCAAACATCAATTATAAAGTAGAATAATTCCCATAACCTGTGGAATTAGATGCTACCCGTGCTACAGCACCAAGATCACGTGACAGGCTACCACTGATTACCATTCTAGCCTCAGTGTCTGTCCCTTTGAGCCCCTGTATCCCTCAGAAGGACAATATTGGGACTCAAAAAGCTATAAATAAAGAGCTCTTTTGAGGATATTGATACCCAGAGACCCAGTTATATTTACATCCAGACACCATGCCAAGGTAATCAAATAATTATAAGAGATAAGTAAGTGATTTATGGCTTTAGTCTGATTAATAATATCCGTCCCCAAGCCTTTTTATCAATTTAAACTTCTGAACAACCTTATAACCCCAGTATACAGGTTTAACCCATCAGTGCACCTCCCAAGCAGGTACCCAAAGGATTTAATAATATACCAGTGAGTCTTATTATCCTTTCTCTGTTGTGGAAGCTTGGTTACAAAGCCCTGCCACTCCACCGTGTATTTTATATACATATTATCTTTGGGCAATATATCCTTTAAACATATAAATTAAAGGTTCCAAAGTAACCAGGCCTACATGTTTTAATACTGAATTCCCTGAAGAGAGGTGTTAAAGATCCCCAATATATTTGTTGCCCCTCTTTTAATTTATTTAATAATAAATTTATTAATATTGGTTTATAACATCAAACCATATCCAAACAAATCAACCTTGCAATAAGCTTTATCCAAATAATTTATGGATTTTTGCTAAATTTATTGAATCATATATTTATTATTTATTCTATCACCTCTGGTAGCTAAAGGATAGCAAGGATCTTGGGATCCAGGAGGCTGACACTTTCCTTTTCCTCAGAGTCTGAAATTAGAGAAAACAAATTTCCAACCATATGCTGTTAAAATAAATTCAACAGAAAGGTATAAAAAAACCACAAAGAGAAAAACCTAAACATTGAATTAACCCCTTGGTGCTTCCTTGGTCTTCCTCTTCTCTTAGGTACTTCAACATATTCAAACCCAGATTGATCCCTCTTAGATGAATTCTGACAAATTATTTTGATTTTATTGGGGGCTCCTTTGGGTCTTCCTCAAATTTTTGTTTTTTTCTTTTGATAGGGGTTCTTGAATGGGAGTCAGTTGATACTTCCCTTTTAACAGTTTCATCATTTCTCCAGGGTGAAAATGTTGTTCTCCTGGGCGCAATTTAAGGAATTCTTCAAAGATTTCATTCTGAAACTGGTGTATGTTGGTTGATTGGGAAGGTGATTCATGAGATGATTGAGAAGGTTGGCATGACCCCTTCTCATCAAGCTATGAATAATTCCATAATAAAAGAAAAAAATTCAGAAACAAATGTTAGAATTATGATTTTCTCCAAGAAAAAAAAAAAAAAAAATTCTCCAATAGGAGGTTTGAAATGCCACTGGGGATGAAAATAATCAAGGAAACATTGTTGCTTCTTGAGATTGGTCTTCTTCACTTGGTGTACACAAGGAATTCCCATGGAAGAAGAATAATCACAATCAAAACAGCTGGTTGATTTTTTGGCTGAAATGTGAAAGGAATGCACAATCTTGAGAGCATAGTGGCTTATTCTTCCTGAGAGATGTTCAATACAATATTGGAGACCAATCAAGTTCTTGGAGTCTTTCTAAGAAGTTTCAACAGCAATTTCATTGAGTTGAATTGAAAATGAATGATATATCTGGTGAACTACATCAGAGAAGGAACAAGAAGACTTTGTAATAAATACTTTGACATGAGAGTTAAGCCCTTCTATTCTAGATGTGCTGTTATTTCCAAAATTCAGGTGCTTGTTTGGAGCATATGAAACAAATTTTCTTTTTAGAGGAAGCTAGTTTTCAAGAAGGTAGTCAGAAGTAGGGTGATTCCAGACTACATTCAGTTTGGTAAAATTATCTTGATATGAATTTTCAGATTTGGATTTGACCAGCATATTTCAGTGTTTTCTGAGAATCATCCATTCTTCTTCAGATTTCAAGTGTTTTATACAATTTGTTTTAACTTTTATGAAGACATTCCAGACAAATAGTAAATGATGATAGTTGGGAAATACAGTTTCAATGCAATGGAGCAGGTCTTTCCTTTGTAAGTCAAACTGGCTTTGGGTTCTTCATGTTCTAATAATTTATGAAGTTTTTGGATAGCCCATTTATAGTATTCCTTTCTTTAATTCAAGAGGAAACAAAAACCAACAGAGAATGTTCTAGCACAATTTTTGACCCCAAAAATGTGAAGAAGAGGTATGGAAAATTTGTTGTTTTTATAGGTACAGTCCATCTTTAATAATGATGGAAAGAGTTTGAGTAAATGGATAGAATCTGGGTGAGAAATTCATAAAGAACTAATATGACCATTTTGATTATTGATTTCATATGTGAAAGAAGAGTTTCTTAATTCCATTATTAAAGCTTATATGGGTGATTTTTCTTCCAGTTTTTCTTTTTTAATTTTTGATCTTTTGTCAGAGATTGTACTAAGGGTTGTGTGAACAAGAGAATTGGAGGACTGCATTAAGGAATTAAGAATTTTCAAGGGAGGAACCCCAGCTTTGGTTAAAGAATTGACCATATTCTCTTGATCACCCTGAATCATTCTATGAACTGGATGGGTGGATGGATCAGTTGAAGTTGGATGATTGTGATCAGGGCATTGGATTTTTATTTCCCAAAGCCCAAACCTCTTGTAAAAGCTTCCAGAAAATTTGAAGGGACAGTTTGTTTTTCTGGTTGATGAAAGTCTTTTGCTATCCAAACTGAGTTTATATTCCACATATTTGTCAAATTGGTAAGCATATGTTTTCTCCTTAGTATTGGAGACTTTGGAGGAAATGGAATATCCATAGGATTTAGCACACTCTTGAACAGCATCCAAAAGTTCCCCCTTTGAATGATATGATAATTCAGGTGGAGGAGCCAAAGGGGTGGAATCATGGGGTTGATATAAATCAGTTGAAGCATTAGAAGGAGAAGAAGCAGGGGCAGATAGTGGAGCAGAAGAAGAAGAAGCAGAGGCAGATAGTAAAAGTGGGTTGGTGTGTTGTTCAGACATTTTTTGTTTGGGATTTTGATTTTGAGATTGTTTTTTTTATGAAGACCTCATTTTTTTTATTTTTGATCAGGTTTTTGGATTCAAGGGGGTTGATTTAGTGGGGTCGGAGTTTTTAATTTGATTGGTTGAGTTGCGTTGAGTAGTGATGTGTGATTGGTTGATTGGTGTTGAGTTGTGATGATTGGTGATGGTGGTGATTATTGGTGTGCTGTGGAGTGGATTCTGGATTTTGACAGGTGATGTTGTGGTTGAGGAGAGAATTGGACCTCCCCAAAAGGTGAGGAGGAGGCAGGAAATCATTCAAAATCATATTGAATATCAGATTATTCATATAGAAGAGCCCAAAAATGCGGACCTACCCCAAAAAGGGGTTTAAACATGGTATTTTTAGGTTAGACATTTGAGGGCCAAAGCAAGGTCAAAAAATATAAAAAAAATATATTTGTGTTTCATTCAAAGTGAATTTCATAACTGTAAACTCATTTTTTCCATAGAAAGAATCAAAATAGTATCAGAAATTGCTTCAAAACGCACCCCAAAACAGACACTTCCCATTATTGTTGTAGATGAATCAATTTTTTGGGGGTGAATAATTGATCCAAAAAATACCCAAATAATTTTTTTGGGCCCTTCAAAATGCCCACTAAAATAATGCCAACTGAAAATCTGGAAAATCTCCAGCAAAAATAACAAAAAAAAAGAATTGAAAATAATGTCCCATTCTTTATGTAAATCCCATTTTGTGGGGCAAAAGTGAAGTACTAAAATTCTGGAAAAATTTTAATTGAATGACCTTCCATATTTGGAAGCATTTTTTCTCTTCAGATATCTCAAAATAATCAAAGAAAAAGGATTAAAAATGTGAAAAGAGCTGAGACGTGGAGTGTTTTTTTTCATTTTTCTGATGGAAATTTTGAAGACCTTAAAAATGGCCTAAATTTGTCAGATTTGTTCTACAGGGGTTTGAGATGCCCTCCTATTCCCTAGTATTTAATTTTTTTTTGACAACCCCCAAAAACCGTGTTTTTTCCAGGTTTACCAAGTGTGTTGGGGAGGTTGGGGGACATTGTGGGGACATCAAAACTGCGTGGTTTCCAGGTTTGGGGGTGTGAAAAACCCAATGCCCTAAAAATAAAATAATGAATCAAATTGAAAACATAAATATAAAAAAAATATAAATAGGGCATTATTTTTCTCATGCATCCAACCCTTTATTTCATGCATTTTGACGTTTGCGCATGGTCACACCCCTTTGGTATTTCACGCAAAAATACTTTATTCCACGCAGCTTTGAAGAATTAATTTTTTTTGAATTATGACTGCACAGCCCTGTATCAGGGGTTCTTCAACCACTAACCAAAATCTTTGGTAATTTTGGAGCCATTAGAACCCCTTCAAAAATGCAATCAAAAAATGAAAAAATTCTGTAAAAACAAATTTTTGCATGGGGTTTTGGATCATCATTTTGGCTATTTTTAATTTTTTTTTTGGTTATTTCAGATGCCATAGATTTTGAAAAACATTCAAAGAGTCCTCTAATTTTTTTTCAAATTTTTTGGATGTATCCTTTCACCTTAAAAAATTCCTTCAAAAAACACAAAAAATCAAAAAAATCAAATTTATCTTTGGAAATTTGAATCCTTTTATTTTCCTTTTTATTTAATTTTTTTGGTAATTTGAGCTATCAAAGAGTTAAAAAAACATTCAAAGAAAATTCATTTTTTCTCAGATTTTTTGGATGTATCATTTTGTTGGATTTCTGATGAAGGAAAACAAAATTTATGATTTCAAGAGGGATCAAGTAGCAGAGAACAGAAAAAGGGTCAATTGAGTTCAGTGTGAGTCTAGGTGAGAAATGAAGGCTGAGTGACTTGAAGAGTTGCAGAAAGTTGGTATTGGATTGACAGAATGAGTAGTTTAGTTTGAGCAGTGATGTATTTCATTGGAAGTCTTACCAGAAAGTGATTGATCAAGTTGCAGCATTGAAGGTTGAGTTTGTGCAAAGGTGAAGGCCGCGACAAGTTTTTGAGAAAGAGCAGAAGGATAGAAAAAGAAGCGCAAGAAAAAGAGTTGAGGAAGAAGAGTTGAGGTAGAGATTTTGAAGGAGAGAGAGCAGTTTGAAAAATGGTCTCCTTTTACCCTACTTGTCCCTTGCCTTGGAGTTGGGAGGTGAATGAGTTAGAGGCGTGGTGCCTGTGACTACCATGTGAAATATGACTGAAATGAGAAAAGAAAGAAGAAAGAGGCAAGGGAGCGGATGAAAGAGGAGATGTGGCGGACAGATGAGAGCCAACAGATGAAATACAAGAAGAAAAGAGCAGGAACAAAGGAACAAAAGAGCAGTTTATTCAACACATTTTACCTTAAAAAATTCCTTCAAAAAAGCAAAAAATTGAAAAATTTAATTTTCTCATTGGACTTTTGGATCCTTATGTTTGCAATTTTGACTTATTTTTTTGGGTGTTTCAAGCTTTGAGAATTGTAAAACAACTATTCAAGATATTTTTAATTTTTTTTTTTCAGTATTTTTGGATGTTGTTTTTGACCTTTAAAAATTCCATCAAAAAATCAAAAAATTCAAAAAGTTCATTTTTCTCACTGGATTTTTTGAATCTTTTTGTTGGCCTGAATAATTTTTTTTTGGGTGATTCAAGCTTTCAGAATTTTGAATGTTAAAAAAAACAACAACAGTTCATTAATACTTTTTCAAGATCATCTGCATTCTTGCATACACCTTACAAGCTTCATTCAGAAAATTAAAAATAAAGAACAAATATGGATAAAAATATTAAAATTTATTCAACTATAATTGGTTTTATTTTTCCACTTGCTTTTCCTCAAGGGAACAAAAACCAATTACCAAGATCCAAATTTCTCTGCACAATGGTTTTCCAAGATTGGGAATCCTTTGTCACAAAGCTTTTCCAAAGTTGATCTAATGTGGGAGCTGGCCAATGATCAGACTTGAACTTGAATGAGACTATATGTTTGGATTCTTCTAAAAGAATGAAGAAAATAGGAGAAGTTTTGGAATTTGGAGTGGGAGGGGAATTCAGAGGAAGATAAGTGCAAGGCATTAAAGAAGAAAACAGAACCACTGGAAACTTATATGTTTCAGCAAGAAGGAAACCATGGCATTGAAATTTCATCCACATATTTATGGGAGCTGGGCAAAAAGGTGGTTCTGTTGCCTTCTTGCTTCATGGAAAGTTTCACCCCAGATATAACACACTTATCTTGTGTCCATGAAGATTGGGTTTTAATTAAGCTCTTTCACCATTTTTTCCTGAATTCAATCCAGTCTTCTGAGATCCTCCCCTAGCAAATTGCTGCTGCTCTAAAGCAACAGTTGCCATACCCTATGACATATTGAACAAGGGAGATATCTGGAATGGCTGTTTTTGGGGAAATGGAATCTTTGTATTGGAACTAAAATCAAAAATCAGAATTTTTAAACAGAAAATATAGACTAAAGATAATACTCTATTCTTCAATTGATACTTGGTCAAATATTCCAGAATAAGAATAAGATAATGTGCAAGAAACCTAGAGGAAAAAACCAAAAGAAATCAGACAAAATTTAAAAAAATGAGAAAATACCAAATGTACTCACGTTCTCACTGATTTTTGGGGCTTCTAATAACTTCCCCCCAGGAGGATGGTAAGGAGAATCACCATCTTCATTGGATACCTTTAGTATCTTGATTATTGTCACAGGATTGTATTCAGGAGAAGCAACTTTCTTATTCAGAATGGTTCCAGACCTCTGATAAAGGTTTGAATGAAAAAATTAATCAAAATTAATATCCAATAAATTAGCCAAAAATAAAAAAAATGGAAGCTCACCATCTTAATTAAATCCACATCTGGAAGCTCTTCATCTGCTGAATCTTTGCCTTCATCCAAATCTGGCACATCTTCATCTTCTGAATATTCCTCCTCAGTCAGAAATTTACTCTATGTTAAAAAAATGAGAAGGACTCGTCAAAAAAAAAACAACCCTCTTCCTCTAATTCTTCCTTCTTTTTTCCCTTCCCCTTCCCTTGGATGGTCTTTCACCTTCTTGAAACCTGAAAAAATAATAAAAAAAATAATTATGAATGTTGATATATTTTTTTGTCCAAAAAATTGGTGACTGACCTTCAAATTTGCTATGAATTTCTTCTTTTGCCTTACTCTCCTCTTGGGTTCTTCTAAATATTCATAACAAGATGGATCTCTTTTTCTTGAGGACTGAGAGATCTTCTTGAAATTATCGGCTGCTCCTTTGGTTATTCCTATAAATTTGGATTTTTGAGTGGAATTTGGCTCTTCAATCAGGGTAAGTTGATATCTTCCACTTGACAGCTTCATGCTTTCACCCAGATAATATAGCTGTTCTCCAGGTGGAAACTTGCTGAATGCTTCAAAAAGTTCAGTGAAATATGGATTTTAATTACTTTCTTTGGTTGGAAATTCAAGTTTTTCTGAATCTTCAATTGATTCAGGGTTCAAAGTTAACTGTAGAAAGGAAAATCAAAATCAATCAGGACATTATTCATTTGAGCTTGAATCCCCCCCCCCAAAAAAGAGAAAAACTTACTGAGATGGGAGCTTTGAAATTCCATTTAGGATGAAAATAATCAATTTGGAAGAGTTCACCCTTTCTGATGGCCAATTTGACATTGTGAACACAAGCTATACCCATGTAAGAAGAGTAATCACAGTTTTTGCAATTGGTGGAAGAATCAGGAACTTGATGAGATGAATGAATTATTTTGAGGGCTAAGTGGTTGATATTTCCAGAAAGATGATCCACACAGTGAGGTAAACAAATGAGATGCTTGAATTATTTCTGATAAGCTTCAATGGCTCTCTCACGGGTTTGGATGGTGATTGAACTGTAAATTTTTTGAACTACATTATAAAAAGAGCCAATAGAAGAATTGATGAATATTTTAATGTAGGAGTGAGAACCTTCTATTCTTGATTTACTTTTTTTTCCAAAGTGAAAGTATTTGTTTTCCAAATAGGAGAAAAATTTTCTTTTTAGAGGAATCAAGTTTTCAAGAAGTTAGTCAGAAGTGGGAGGATTACAGACCAGAGAATGTTTTGTGAAGTTTTTGTGATAGCTTGATTCAGATTTTGAATAGAACAAATGATGCCTTTGTTTCTGGAATAGCTTCCATTCATCTTCAGATTTAAATTTCTTCCTGAAATCAGTTTGAATATTCTTGAAAATGTTCCAGACACAGAGAAGATTATGAGAGGAAGGGAAAACTGATTCAATTTAGCTAATAATTTCTTGTTCCTTGTCTGTCACAATCAAACTAGGTTCTTCATCTTTGAATATTTCCTGAAGTTGAGTCAGGTCCTGTTGGGAATATTGACAAAAATCTGATATTTTCAAAGAGCCAAGAATAGAGGAGGACATTACAGCAGGATGAGAACAAAGAATTATCAAGGACAGAAAATAATGTGAGATGAGAACAGGAAAAACAAGAGGTTAGGAAGATAAAAGAAGTTGTACCACAAGAGACCATGCAGGTCCAAGATCATTGTATTGGAAATTCCAGAAATAAGATTGAGGAGAAGAGAGGCGCCAGAGAGTTACACTTCAGATGTTATCTCCTCTAAAAGAATTAGAAAAATAATAGTCAATATTCCAGATAGGAACTTTACAACAAGAAATAGAGAAAGAGCGTGGGACACAATAAGGAAGAAGACAAGGGAGCCAAGTTGGAGTCATACCAAATAACAATAGGATAGATGTTTATTCAAGGGTTGATCATTGAGGTTTGATTGATTGAGTTGGTATTGGGGAAGGAGATTCCTTGAGGAGAGCAGCCGCAGGTTGAGGTTCAGGAAGAAGGGAAGAAAAAGGATGGGAAGGAGTGAGATGGAAATCTAGAGGTTGGAATATAACAAAGGAGCTGAAGTGGATCAATGTTTTTTTAGGACGGAAGAGAAAAGAGTTTCATCAACTTGAAACCAAGGTGACATATAGGGGAGGCACAACATGAGAGTATTTTCAACAGGGCCCGATCATATTTCTGTTTTTTCTCTTGAGATAAGAAACAGAATGCAACTGAGAAGCTCCTAGCAGAATTTTTTATCCCAAGAATATGAAGAAGGGGCATTCCAAATTTTTTGGTTTTATATGTACAGTCCATCATAATGAGAGTAGGGAAAAGGTTGAGAAGTTTCATTGAATCAGGGTGTGAAATAAATAATGAAGTAATTTGACCATCCACATTGTTCATTTTGTAGTAAAAAGAAGAATTCATGAGTTCCAGTATGAGTGCTTCCACAGGAGTTTTTCCATAAACAGCATTTTTCTGTATTTGGGATCTTTTGTTGTAAATTGTTGGGAGATTTGTATGGATAGGTGATGAGGAGTTTTGTATAAGAGAGTTGAGAATATTTAAAGGGGGAACTCCTGCTTTGGATAAATTTTCAACAACCTCCTTTTGATCCCCTTGGATTCTTCTGTGGATGGGATGAGTGGAAGGATCAATGGAAGGTGGATGTTTGTGCTCTGGAAATATAAAATTCACCATCCAAAAACCCAATCTTTTTGAAAAATTCGCTGATAACCTGAAAGGACAATTGGTCTTTCTTGTTTTTTTTTTTTTTTTTTTTTTTTTTTTTTTTTTTTTTTTATTTCCTTTTTTTTTTATTTCCTTTTTTTTTTATTTCCTTTTTTTTTTATTTCCTTTTTTTTTTTTTCTTTTTTTTTTTTTTTTTAATTTGGAGGTATCTTTGCTGGGTTTATATTCCCCAGATTGATTAAATTTGTAAGTGTAGGCCTGATTCTTGCAATTTGATACTCTGGTAGATATGGAATATCCATGGGACTTTGCCCATGATTGGATAGCCTCAACCAGCTCCTCTTTTTGATCATATGATAGCTCAGGAGGAGGGGCCAGAGGGGTGGAATCAAGAGTTCAAGTAGATGGATAAGGAGCAAGAGGATTTGAATCAATAGTTTTATTAGATTAGATAATGGAGGATGGGCCTGGTGAAACAGTTGAAACAGTTCTGAAAGGTGGGTGGATGTTTTCTTGAGCCATTGGAAAAAGAGATGTTCTTGTTTGGAAGTATCTGGAGTGTTAAGTTGTTGTGATGAGTGCTTGGTGTTGTGGTGTGAAAAGGTGTGGTGTGGTGTGGTGTGTTGTGGTGTGGTTTGGTGTGGTGTGGTTTTATGTGGTGTGGTGTTGTGTGGTGTGGTGTGGTATGATGTGGTATGGTATGGTGTGGTGTGGTATGGTATGGTAGTGGGATGGTGTGGTGGGGGTTGATGGGAGGGTGGAACAGGTCAAGGGGGTTGTTTATAAGATAATTGGGGCACTCCAAGATGAATGGTGGTCCCAGGAGAAAATTTTCAGCCATATTGAATATATGCATGTGAAGGGCTCAAAGAAGAGTGAATTTTTCAATTTTTTTTTAGTTTTTTGATGGAATTTTTAAAGGTCAAAAATGACATCCAAAAATCCTGATAAATTTTTTGAAAAGCTCTTGAATAGTTCTCTTACAATTCTACAACCTTGAAACACCAAAAAATAAGTCAAAATGGCAAACATAAGGATCAAAAAGTCAAATGAGGAAATTGATTTTTTTTGATTTTTTTCTTTTTTGAAGGAATTTTTTTAAGGTTAAATAATACATCCAAAAAAATATGAAAAAAATATTTGAATGCTCTTTGAATGTTATTTTAACCTTTTGATAGCTTGAATTAACCAAAAATGAAATAAAAAGGAAAATAAAAGGATTCAAATGTCCAAAGGGAAATTTGATTTTTTTGATTTTTTGTGTTTTTTGAAGGAATTTTTTAAGGTGAAAGGATAAATCCAAAAAATATGAAAAAAATATTTGAAGACTCTATGAATGTTTTTTTAAAGTTCTTGCAGCTGAAATAACCAAAAGAAACTAACTAAAATATCCAAAATGAGGATCCAAAAACCCATGCAAAAATTTGTTTTTACACAATTTTTTCATTTTTTGATTGCATTTTTGAAGGGGTTCTTTAATTTTTTAATTTTTTAATATTTTATTGTTTTATTATTTAATTATTTTAATATTTTAATATTCCAATACTTTAATATTTTGATATTTTTTTATTTTGTTAGGGCATTATTTTTTTCATGGGTGCTGCCCTTAAACTCACAGGGGTACTATGTCCCCACAACGTCCAGTATACTCAGACAAATCCTTGTTTACATGGGTTTTTCAAGAATTTTTTTTTTGAAATTCTAAAACAGCAGGCCTGTAGATAGTTTTCTTAAACACTTATGGGTAATCTTTTATAATCTTGGGACCAGTTAAACCCCTTCAAAAATCCAGTCAAAAAATTAACAAAATCCCAAAAAAAAACTCATTTTTGGAGCTATTCCTTTGGCTTTTGGCTTACATTTTTTTGGACCTTTGAACTCTCAAAAAATTAATCAATCAGCTGAAAAGCTTTATAAAAATTTTTCAAGATTTTTTGGATGTATCCTTGGCCTCCAAAAATTGGATCCAATGTATAAACACTTCAAATTAGCATATAATTTTCAAGATTTTTTTTCTTTTCTTGAATAAATGTTTCTCTTGATTTTTTTTTTGGAAAAAATCAAGATTAACATCCGAAAATTGAATGAAAAATTTTGCTGAGCTTTGATTACAGGTTTTACCCCACAAATGATTCAGAATAATGAAAATAGTTGAAATTAAAAGGTGTGGCCCACATTTTTGGTTCTTATTTTTGTCCTTTTTTAATAAATACAAATACAAAATTTTATTAAAAATATTATATCAATAAATTTGGTTGATATTATTCCACTAATATGGGTTTTATTTTTATACTGGATTTCCTCCTTGGAAACAAAACCTCATCACCAAGCTCCAAATTCTCCTCAATAATGGTCATCCAAGCTTTGGAATCCTTGGTCACAAAGCTTTTCCACAGTGGATCCAATTTGGGGGCTGGCCAATGATCAGACTTGAACTTGAATGAGACTATATGTTTGAAATTTTCTAAAAGAATTAAGAAAATAGGAGATGATTTGGGATTTGGAGTGGGAGGGGAATTCAGAGGAAGATAAGTGCAAAGAATTACAGAACCACTGGACACTTATAAGTTCCAGAAACAAGAAAGCCATGGCATGGGAAATTTATCTGCATGTTTATTGAAGCTGGTCCAGAGAGGTGGTTGATTTGCCTCCTTGCCTCTTGAAAGGTTTCACCCCATATTTCATGCATTAGTTTTGAATCTTGGAAGATTGGGTTGGTTTCCAGCTCTTTGATCATTTCTTTCCTGATTTCAATCCAGTCTTCAGATTTCTGTCCCAAACCAAAATCCGCTGCTCTGAAAGCACAGTTACCATCTCCTAGATCATCTTGACAGTGGTATATATGGGCAATAGCTGTTGCTGGGGCAATGAAGTCTTTGTATTGGAACTAAAAGAAAAAATCAGAATTGATTCTAAAATGAAATATTTTGCAAAAATTCCACTCAATTTTTACATTGAAACTTGCTCAAAGATTCCAGAAGAAGAACATCATAATGTGCAGGAAACATATAAAAAATTCCAAAAAAAATCTGAAAAACTGAAAAAATAAGGTATTATCAAATTCACTCACTTTTTCACTTATTTTAGTTGCTGTTTGAGCAAAAACATGTTTTCCAGGTGGATGGTAAGTTGCTTCATCATCTTGAATTTTGTGATTTTGTCTCTTGATTCCAGTCCCAGGATTATAATCAGGGGATGGAGCCCTCTTAGTGAAAATGGTTCCAGACCTCTAAAAAAATATTAAATGGGAAAATTAATAAAAATTAACTCAATAAAAAAAGAAAATGTAATCTCACTGTCTTAAAAAAATCCAAATCTAGGAGCTCCTCATCTTCTGAAGTATCTTTTTATGTCACAAAATCATCCTATGTTGAAAAAAAAGAAATATTCAGTTGATATTGAGATGATTATGTATCAATATTAATTTACCTCTTCATCTGATTCCTCCTTCTTCTTTCCCTTCCCTTTTTCCTTTTTTGAATTTCCCTTTCTCAAAACCTGAATGATTAGATAAAAAAATGAGTTATATTTTTTTTTTCTTTCTCAAAGAGTGATTAATTACTGAACACTGAATTTTCTGAGAATTTCCTCCTTTGCCTTCCTCTCCTCTTTGGTGCTTCTAAATATTCAAAGCTGGATGGATCCCTTTTAATTGAGGATTGAGAGATCTTCTTGAAACTATTTGCTGCTCCTTTGGTTCTTCCTCTTATTTTGTATCTTTGAGTAGAATTGTGCTCTTGAATAAGAACAAGTTGATAATTTCCAGTGTAAAGCTTCTGTGTTTCACCCAGATAACAATGTTGTTCTCCAGGTTGAAATTTTTGGAATTCTTCAAACAATTCAGTAAGATATCTATGTTCATTGGTTGATCTTGAGGGCTTTTCAAGGCTGGGTGATTCTTCAGTTGAGTCTGGGGTGGCAGTTAACCGCAGAAAGAAAGTTAGAAATTAATCAGAATACTGTTCATTTGAACTTGTATAAAGAAAAAAAACTTACTGAAAAGGGGGGTTTGACATGCCATTGAGGATGGAAAAACTCAATTTGGAAAAGTTCACCCTTGAAAATAGCTGATTTTAATTTGTAAACACATGGTATACCCATATAAGACAAGTAATCACAGTTGATGCAAGTGGTTGAAGAATCAGAGACTTGATTGAATGAGTGAATGGTCTTGAGGGAATAATGGCTGCTCTTTCCAAAAAGATTCTCCACACAGTGAGGCAAACCAATGAGCTGCTTGAAACCTTGCTGGGAGGCTTCAATATCTCTTTCATGAATTTTGATGTTAATAGAATTATATTTCTTATCAACAAAATTGGAAAAGGAGCCAGTAGAGGAAGTGATGAACCATTTGATGCAACAATGAAGGCCTTCTATTATTGATGTACTTGTATTTCCAAAATGAGAGTATTTGTTGGGCAAGTAAGTGACAATTGTTTTTCAGTGGGACCCAGTTTTCAAGGAGTTAGTCTGATGTGGGAGCATTCCAGACTAGAGAAAGTTTGGTGAAATTGTCCCGATAAATAGCTTCAGATTTGGAGTTGACAAATTGGTGCCAGTGTTTCTGAAAGAGCTTCCATTCATCTTCAGACTTGAAATTCTTCCTGCAGTGGTTTTGAATATTTTTGAAAATATGCAAGAGACAGAGAAGGTGATGAGAAGATGGGAAAAATTTTTCTATGGCACTAATTAAAGGTTGTTCTTTATCTGTCACAATAACCTCGGGTTCTTGATGTTCTAATATTTCATGAAGTTGATTGAGGGCCCATTCATAGTTATCTTTTTTTTTTCTTGGGATAAAAAACATAAAGCAACTGAGAAAGTTCTTGAAGAATTGTTTAACCCAACAATATGAAGAAGAGGCATCCAAAATTTATTTGCTTTATATTTGCAGTCCATCATGAGAAGAGTAGGAAATTATTTTAGAAGTTGTTTTTAATCAGGATGTGAAATGAATAAAGAAGTGATGTTTTCATCAATATTGTTGATTCTGTACAAAAAAGAAGAATTTTGGAGTTCCAGTATTAAAGCTTCAATTGGGATTTTTCCATCAAGATGTTTTTTTTTGGATTTGAGATCTTTCATTATAAATATTACTGAGGTGTGTATGAAATGGAGTTGAGGAGTTTTTTATAAGAGAATTTATAATCTTCAATGGAGGAACACCAGCCTTGGTTAAGTTTTCTACAGTCTCCTGTTGCTTGCCATGAATTCTTATATTGATTGGATGAGTAGAAGGATCATCTGAGGGGGCATGGTTGTGGTCTGGACATATAACTTTAACCTGCCAGAGACCTAATCTTTTTGAGAAATTTCCAGATAATCTAAAAGGGAAATTGGCCTTTCTTGTTATTTGCAATTTTTTGGGATCCTCACTGGGTTTATATTCTCCAGATTTACCACATTGATATGTGTAGGTATGTTTCTTCAAGTTTGATACTCTAGTAGAATAGTAGAAATGTCATATCCATGGGACTTTGCCCATGATTGGATAGCATCAACCAACTACTCCTTTTGATTATATGATAGTTCAGGAGGAGGGGCCAGAGGAGTGGTATCATTAGATTGAGTAGATGAGGAAAGGGCCAGAGGAGTAGAAACACTAGTTTGATTAGATGAGGTGATGGAGGATGGGCCAGGTTAGACAGTTCTGAAAAGTGGGTGGATGTTTTTTTGAGACATTTTGAAAAGGGATGTTTTGTTTAGAAAGGAATTTAAGATTTGAGTTGATGATTCAGAAAGATTTTGAGTAGAAATGAAGTGAGAAGAGTTTTTGGTTCAGGAGGTTTGATTTGGTAGTGGTAGGTTTGGAGTGTGTTGTTTTGTTTTGTTTTGTGTTGTGTTGTTTTGTTTTGTTTTTTTTTGTGTTGTGTTGTGTTGTGTTGTGTTGTGTTGTGTTGTGTTGTGTTGTGTTGTGTTGTGTTGTGTTGTGTTGTGTTGTGTTGTGTTGTGTTGTGTTGTGTTGTGTTGTGTTGTGTTGTGTTGTGTTGTGTTGTGTTGTGTTGTGTTGTGTTGTGTTGTGTTGTGTTGTGTTGTGTTGTGTTGTGTTGTGTTGTGTTGTGTTGTGTTGTGTTGTGTTGTGTTGTGTTGTGTTGTGTTGTGTTGTGTTGTGTTGTGTTGTGTTGTGTGAAGTGGTATGGTGTGGTGTGGAGTGGTAATGGGGGGAGTGGAGTGGTATGGTGTGGTATGGTGTGGTCTGGTCTGGTGTGGTGATGGGGGGTGATGGGTGGGGGTGGGTGGGTGGAGGAGGTTTCTTTTATGGATGATGGGAGGATGGCAGCGCTCCAAAATGGCCTGCAAACATTTCAAACTAATATTGAATAGGAATGGTTAGGGTTTTATGCATGGATGGCTCAAAAAAGCCAACCCCAGTCCAGAGGGGGGTTTGTTGCCCCTTTCTGGATTTGGTTTTTAGGGCACAAATAGTGGTTCAAAAATTAAGAAAAAATATATATTTGAAAACCTTGAGAGGCCTGTTTCAAAATTTGAAGGTCAAATACTTCAAATTATCATACTTAAAAGCAACAAAGAATGCAGAAATAAGGAAAGAACACCCCTTTTATTTTAAAGACCACCCCTTTTATTTTCAATTATTTTCATTGTGATGAATATTTGGTGGGGTAAAACCTATAATTGAAGCTCAGAAAAATTTTTCATTCAATGTTTGGATGTTAATTTTAAGCTTTGCAAAAAGAAATTGAGAGAAACATTGATTCAAGAAGTGAAAAAAAATCTTGAAAAGGATTTTTTATTTTGAAGTGTTTTTATGTTGAATCCAATTTTTGGAGGCCAATGATACATCCAAAAAATCTCAGAAAAATATTTTAAAGCTCTTCAGCCAATTTTTGAATATTGTGAGAGTTCAAAGTGCCAAAAAAAACTTAAGCCAAAAGCCAAAGGAATAGCTCCAAAAATGATTTTCTTTTGGGGAGTTTGTTAATTTTTTGACTGGATTTTTTAATGGGTTTAACTGGTCACAAACATTATAAAAGATTAGAAATAAGGCTTTAAGACACCTATCTACAGGCCTGCTGTGTTAGAATTTCAAAAAATTAAGTTCTTGAAATGCCCGTTGTGGTAGTCCAAACCTGTCCTATAGCCATCAGACTCACTGTTCTAGTGTAAAAACAGCTCAAACCCTCAAATTAACCTCAGGAATGGATTATACATAACAAATAACCTATAGTCACTCAGCCAAAGTACCCCACTATCTCCCATGGATTAGAAGATAAAGCCTAACCAACCTCAAACTGTGGCAAACTCATACCCAACCAGGTGTCACAGCTCTGTGGAAGGCATGAAGGCATACCTTGTAAAACCCTCAAATACATACCAGTAACAGCTTACCCTGAACACCAGGACCATAAAACACTATCACCTCAGCTAGAATACAGAAATACAGATACAAGAGGCAGTGCAGCTAGTTCAGCTCCTGTCACCTCACCAAAGAAAAAAACCAAATATACATACAGAAGGCTGTGCAGAAGTATACAGGAAACAGTGCAGGCAGGAGGAAGTGACACCATTCTCAACCAGAACCAAAAAAACAAGCAAATATAAATACAGAAAGCTGTTCAGAAGTATACAGGAGCAGTATAGGCAGGGGAAAGTGGAAACAGTCTCAACCAGAACCAAACAAACTACCAGTACCAACCCACCCCAGCACCACACAGCAATTTATGCAGCCAGTAGCATGAGATACCAAAAAAATTAACAGTAACAGAAACCGCCAGAAGAACACAGCAATTTATGAAGTCAGAAGCATGTGATACCAAAAAAACCACCAGTACAAGTACCACAGGGCTACCCAGCAATATATTTAGGCAGTCAAGACCATGCAGAACCAAAAAAACCACCAGTGATGCACAGAAATACATGAAGTTAGAAGCAAGTAACACCAAATAAACCACCAGTGAATGCACAGAAAAACATGCAGGAAGAACAGTCAGTACCAAATAAGCAAACAGCACCAGACCAACCTTATCAGCACCTCACAGCAATCTATGCAAGGCTGTGCAGGCATGGAAACCATGTACAATCCTTTCCCAACCAGCAGAATTGCCTCAGTTTCATGCAGTGTCTTTTGTCTAACCAGCAGAATTGCCTCAGTTTCATGCAGTGTCTTTTTCCAACCAGCTCCAATGTATCATGTACCTGTATCCCACTGTAACAGGGGAAGCCCCAGGGCACCCTCAGGGGCACCCTCAGGGGCAGCCCTGAGCATCCCCTGAGGACCAAATTTTATATTTGAGGAGGGCCTCTCTGCTCTATCCAGGTTGTATCCCCATCCACCTCTAGGCCACCTGGCCCACCATCATCCCCCCAGGCACCCAGCCTGGGGTGGTCAGCCCTTATAAAAAATATTGAACCCTTATAAAGGATATCAACCATTACAAAAAATGACCAGCCCTTATATTTATCAAATAACCACCTGTAACATTGAAGGAGTATCCATCAGTAACCAATCAAACAAGAATAAAGGATATATATAAAGGGATAAGACAAAATAAGAGATTCTTCCATTAATCAGCTTCCATATCCTCAGTCAACTATCTGTTCCACCATTTCTTCCTTATAAAGCTTGAATACATTGATCCTAGGTCTGATAGAGACTACTATAGTAGCAACTCTATCTGAAAATCAGCCACCAATCTCTTTTCTTTTATTTTTGTGAGACTACTATCATACTTAGAGGGGAAGGCAATTCAAAACCATCCTTAGTATTCATCTATCATATCAATAGTTGTAGTAATAAATTTTCCCTCAAGTGACTTCCAGCAAGCTATTTGCTACCTTTTACCTAATCCCAAAGGAGTCTATACACCGTGTAAACAAGGATTTGTCTGTGTATACTGGATGTTGCGGAGAAATAGTGCCCCTGTGAGTTTGAGGGCAGCACCCGTTGAAAAATTGCCCTTTTATTATTTTATTATTTTATTATTTTATTATTTTATTATTTTATTATTTTATTATTTTATTATTTTATTATTTTATTATTTTATTATTTTATTATTTTATTATTTTATTATTTTATTATTTTATTATTTTATTATTTTATTATTTTATTATTTTATTATTTTATTATTTTATTATTTTATTATTTTATTATTTTATTATTTTATTATTTTATTATTTTATTATTTTCTTATTTTGTTATTTTATTATTTTATTATTTTATTATTTTATTATTTTATTATTTTATTATTTTATTATTTTATTATTTTATTATTTTATTATTTTATTATTTTATTATTTTATTATTTTATTATTTTATTATTTTATTATTTTATTATTTTATTATTTTATTATTTTATTATTTTATTATTTTATTATTTTATTATTTTATTATTTTATTATTTTATTATTTTATTATTTTATTATTTTATTATTTTATTATTTTATTATTTTATTATTTTATTATTTTATTATTTTATTATTTTATTATTTTATTATTTTATTATTTTATTATTTTATTATTTTATTATTTTATTATTTTATTATTTTATTATTTTATTATTTTATTATTTTATTATTTTATTATTTTATTATTTTATTATTTTATTATTTTATTATTTTATTATTTTATTATTTTATTATTTTATTATTTTATTATTTTATTATTTTATTATTTTATTATTTTATTATTTTATTATTTTATTATTTTATTATTTTATTATTTTATTATTTTATTATTTTATTATTTTATTATTTTATTATTTTATTATTTTATTATTTTATTATTTTATTATTTTATTATTTTATTATTTTATTATTTTATTATTTTATTATTTTATTATTTTATTATTTTATTATTTTATTATTTTATTATTTTATTATTTTATTATTTTATTATTTTATTATTTTATTATTTTATTATTTTATTATTTTATTATTTTATTATTTTATTATTTTATTATTTTATTATTTTATTATTTTATTATTTTATTATTTTATTATTTTATTATTTTATTATTTTATTATTTTATTATTTTATTATTTTATTATTTTATTATTTTATTATTTTATTATTTTATTATTTTATTATTTTATTATTTTATTATTTTATTATTTTATTATTTTATTATTTTATTATTTTATTATTTTATTATTTTATTATTTTATTATTTTATTATTTTATTATTTTATTATTTTATTATTTTATTATTTTATTATTTTATTATTTTATTATTTTATTATTTTATTATTTTATTATTTTATTATTTTATTATTTTATTATTTTATTATTTTATTATTTTATTATTTTATTATTTTATTATTTTATTATTTTATTATTTTATTATTTTATTATTTTATTATTTTATTATTTTATTATTTTATTATTTTATTATTTTATTATTTTATTATTTTATTATTTTATTATTTTATTATTTTATTATTTTATTATTTTATTATTTTATTATTTTATTATTTTATTATTTTATTATTTTATTATTTTATTATTTTATTATTTTATTATTTTATTATTTTATTATTTTATTATTTTATTATTTTATTATTTTATTATTTTATTATTTTATTATTTTATTATTTTATTATTTTATTATTTTATTATTTTATTATTTTATTATTTTATTATTTTATTATTTTATTATTTTATTATTTTATTATTTTATTATTTTATTATTTTATTATTTTATTATTTTATTATTTTATTATTTTATTATTTTATCATTTTATCATTTTATTATTTTATTATTTTATTATTTTATTATTTTATTATTTTATTATTTTATTATTTTATTATTTTATTATTTTATTATTTTATTATTTTATTATTTTATTATTTTATTATTTTATTATTTTATTATTTTATTATTTTATTATTTTATTATTTTATTATTTTATTATTTTATTATTTTATTATTTTATTATTTTATTATTTTATTATTTTATTATTTTATTATTTTATTATTTTATTATTTTATTATTTTATTATTTTATTATTTTATTATTTTATTATTTTATTATTTTATTATTTTATTATTTTATTATTTTATTATTTTATTATTTTATTATTTTATTATTTTATTATTTTATTATTTTATTATTTTATTATTTTATTATTTTATTATTTTATTATTTTATTATTTTATTATTTTATTATTTTATTATTTTATTATTTTATTTTTTTATTATTTTATTATTTTATTTTTTTATTTTTTTATTTTTTTATTTTTTTATTTTTTTATTTTTTTATTTTTTTATTTTTTTATATTTATTCTTTTTAATTATAAATAGGTATTTATATGTTTTCAAATATTCTGTGATTTGGTTTTTTCATTTTTCATTTGTATATTTTCTTTTTTTTTTGAAATTACAAAGGCTTCCCCAAACACAATTCCATGGTGTTACTTTTCTATTGAGGTAGATTTGAAATTCCAGCTTGATAATTACGCAGAGAAACCTGTCAAATTGGACAAAAAAATAAAATAAAACAAAAGGTTACTAAAACCTAAAATGGAGTAGGAAATCCACAAACATTATTACATAAATGGACTCTACACCCAAAATTAGGTAGGTTCACCCACTGACCCCACCCTTGAATTCTTACTCCTTCATATGTTAAATAATTAAACAAAAAGTGACCACAAATTCATGGAACCATTATGACACTTTTTGGTCAATTTAATATTTCACACGTGTTTGCACATATGGGTTTCACACCTAAATTTAATTCAAAACTCAGGTTTTGTGTGTATTTTGGGCGTTACAAACAGGAATGTGTTTGTCAGAATTCCCATGTGCAGCCCCACATCCCAACACACAGTCCCTGCAAATATACTGTGCCCTTTAGGCATAAATTGAGCAGATTCACACGTGCAAGACCCCTGCATGCAGCCAATCATGCCATGAATGAAACAGATCTGAATTTACCATGCATCAGAATGGATTAACAATCAGACCATTCAAGGTACCACCTATAACAGCTTCAACTTAGAAGGATCAACCATGCATATGTAATAGTGTGATACATGCATGGTAGATAGTCTAAAAGCTTAATTTATCAAATAAAATTATTATATACTAAATTTAAAATCATTTTACTATAATAAACAAATTTTCAGGTTCACCACAACAAGTACTTATCCAGACCTTTAATGATCACAAAACATACCAAGAACTGATCATAAAAATTATTAAAAACTATTGATGTGAGCAGCAGGTGATGAAAATTTGATAAAAATCCACCACTGATCACTTTAGTCAAATAATCACAGAGAATCATCAAAATCAAAAATTAACACATTAACAGATCCCGCAGCTAAAAACATGCAGAAACCTAGCAGATCAAAGATCAGCTGATTAGAAGCACCAAGAGGATGTGCTAATCTTGTCCTGGCTGGCTTGGTGGCCTTTGAAAATTAGCCCTACCCTCTCTAATTGCCCTCAGAAGGCTCCTTTCCACCCAAAAAAGGTTTTTATACAGACCTTCTTTGGCTTATTGTTCCCCAGTTACCTAGAAATTCACAAATTACTTTGCAGGCACCTTGCCATCCATGATAAAGTGCTTAAAAGAGTTCAGAAAGTTATTTATGGCCCTGTCTGATGTATCAAATCTATTTATGAAAATGCTATTGATTAATTGTAGTCGATTCATAAATCAACCCCAAATTTGCCCTGAAACCCTTCATCTGAACATCTGAATCTATTCAGGTACCCTGAGAGTAATTACTCAAAGAAGTAGGTTATTTCCTTCCTGCCTTGGATTTTGTGCTAGATTTCACAGAAATTTAAACCATTTAGCTTGATAAATCCTTCTTGAGTAATTCATTAAGTTTCCCATTGCTTCCAGGGTTTTATATAGTCCAAATTGATCCCCTCAAGAGAGGTTTCTAAAGCAGTAAAGATAACCAGTATTATAATAATGCAGAGCCTCTTTGTAAAATATTAAAAAATTTTTAACCAAACCAATCAAAACTTGCACTAGCTCTTAAAATATTTATTATTTGAGATTTTCATGTGTTTATTTTTGGGAATATTGTTATTCCATCACTTTGTCACTCTCTGTAGCTAAAGGACTGCAAGGTTCCTGGTATCAGAGAGCTGACATGAAAAATTTGTGAAAAAACCAAAGGTAATTGAATACAATTTCTATTTTATTTTGCATGTGTTTTAAAGAGCTGTACCATTCACAAGAACAAAAATTTTATGCAACATGGATTATAACAGGTATGAAAATGATGTCTTTTTTTGTGGCCATTTTTTCTACTATTGAAGTTTTAGAGGGAAAGAAAAATTAAAAAAAAAATTGTTTGATTACTTTTGTATACTAATATACTTTCTATGAAGCGCTTCTTGGCACCTGTCCAAGTTTGAATTGGTGTGTTCCCAGCAGGACTTGGATAGGCGCCCAGAGGGCTTGATTGGGTTGGGCTTGCGGGGGTAACAACTTGGATCCCAACCAAGTTTTTCTTGGCCCAGAGAAAAGCTGGTTGCACCAAAATGAACAGTCTCCCTCCCTGCAACTTTCAACCATCATTTTTGTTTGAATTTCTTTTTCTTGTATTTGTTGGGTCAAATAACCCAGCTTTGACTGGGGCCAAGTTAAAATTGGCAAGGCGCCAGGCCAATTGGGCCATGCGCCGACTGGCACTTGACAGCCGCCAAGCTGGCTTTTTTGGGCTCCATTCCCGCTTTAGAAAAATACGCAGAACTTGGCCAGGCACACAGACAGGCTTTATACACCATAATAATATTAGCTGAAAAAATACAAAAAGATTTGAGCAAAAGCCTTTCAGATAAGGGTCAAAAATAAAGACAAATGCTCCTTTTTTTCTTTTCTCTTCATTTTGAATAATTTTCCAAGGTATATAAGAAAAGTTTTTTTGGGGCCATTTGCATGCAATCTACACAACTGTGGCTTCAATCATGCCAAATTAAAAAAAGTGTGATTTTAAGGAATTCAATGTGCACCAATTAAAGCCCTGAAAATTAAAAACCATACGGATTCAAGAGTTAGTGGATTTTAAAAACAAATTCCCTATATTTATTCTAACTCTTGTTTTCATTATGTGCAGGATTTCAAGGTTCCTGGAATCTAGTAGGCTGAAATCTTAAATTGAATTTGTTTTCTTTTCAAATCTGAGATTCAATTTCAACTCCTTGAAAAAATTTGATGTCTATTGAATTTTTTCATGTTACATTAACTCAATTGATTTCCATATTTGGATTCCCCAAGAATTTGATCCCAGAAAAATTCCACATAGGATCTGTAAGCCGTTTTCCACCTGTGTTGATGTTTAAAAGACTCCACCGACCTTGAAGGTTTTCAAAGGGCATTTTTTGACAACCCAGAAAGTTTCTGGCACTTTAAAAGCTTCCAAAATTTCCTCAGGAGGCATATTTTCCCAGACCAGGGAGTTCTCTAACCTCAAGAATTTTTTCCAGACCTCAAATGTTGATATTGATTGCCTTCTTGAATTTGCACAACTTTTCAAAGTTTTGAAGGCTTCCAGAAGTTTGAAAATACACCAAAAGGTGTAAATTTCAAAAAAAAAACTGTATTCACACCATAAAGGTTTTTCAAAAAATCTGATGCCCAATTAAAATTCCTTTAATAAAACTGCTATTTATGGCATTTTTACATATTGCATTAACTTTATTGGTGTTCATGATTGAGTTCTGAAAAGGGTTGCAATAAATTCACAAAGCTACACAACAAATGTTGAGTTGTTGTTTGCCATTCATAAATCATTCACAATTTCAGGGCTGTGAGCAAAAATTAAAAGTAAAATTAAAATAAATAAAAGGGGCATGATAAATTCGCAACCCTACAAAACCCCCACATGAATCAAAATGGGTTTTGTGGTGCAGTTCACAACTCTGTAGGTTGTGAACTGTTCCACACAACCCATTTTGAGCTGTGGTGTGCAATTCAAAACTCCAGGGTAATGAGGAACACACAAAAAAAAAAGTAAAATTAAAATGATCAAAGGGAATTGATTTTCTCATGGTTGCAATCCATTAAATCATGGAATTTGACATCTGCGCACCATCAGGGGCCGTTGCTGCTACATGGACAAATACTTTATTTCACTGTTATTTTAAGAATTCATTTTTTCAATTCTAAAACTGCAGTTTGGTAGCTGAGATTAATAAACTCCTAACCCAAACATTTTGTAATTTTGGAGGCATTAGAACCCCTTCAAAAATGTAATCAAAAAATTAAAAAAATCCAAAAAGAAAAAAAACTTCTCAATGGTGTTTTAGATTATTTTTGCCTGTTTAATTATCATTTTTTGGTTATTTCAGCTCTATGAAAGTTGAAAAGACATTCAAAGACCTTTATGATATTTTCTTCAGATTTTTTGGATGTATTCTTTTACCATAAAGAATTCATTCGAAAAATCAAAAAAAAAAAATTCTTGTTGGAATTTTGCATCCTTTTATTTGTCTTTTGAATTAATTTATTTTTGTGATTGAAGCTCTAAAAAATTTGAGAAAAAAGTAAAAGAACATTTTAATAATTTTTTCATAATTTTTGGAGGGATTCCTTACCATAAAAAATTCCTTCAAAAAATCAAACAAATTGAAAAAACCAAATTTCTCATTGGAATTTTGTATCCTTCTATTTGCCTTTTTAATTATTTTTTTTTGGTTATTCAATCTTTTATAAATTTATAAAGAATATCAAAGATATTCTAAATTTTTTTTTCAGATTTTTTGATGTGTTATTTTACCTTAAAAAAATCATTCAAAAAAATCAAGATGATCACAAAAACCATATTTCTCATTGGTTTTTTGCATCCTTTTTTTCCTTTTGAATTGGTTTTTTTGTTGATTCAAGATTTCATGAATTTAAAAAAACAAAAAATTAGCTTCTTAATACTCTTTACATATCTTTTGGATTTCTGCGTACACCTTAAAAAATTCATTCAAAAAATCAAAAAATGAATAACAAATATGGATATAAACCTTAAATTTTATTCAACTGTGATTTTTTTTATGTTTCTGCTTGATATTCTTGAAGGGCAAAAACCTCATTAAAAATCTCTGAAATTTTCTAAATAATGGTTTTCCAAGATTTGGAATTCTTGGTCAAAAAGATTTTCCTAAGTGTATCTAATCTGAAAGCTGGCCAATTATCAGACTTGAACTTGAATGAGAATATATGTTTGAAATATTCTAAAACAATTAATAAAATAGGAGAAGATTTGGAATTTGGAGTGGGAGTGGAGTTCAGAGGAGGATAAGTGCAAGACATTAAAGAAGAAAACAGAACCACTGGACACCTATATGTTTCAGCCAGAAGGAAACCATGGCATGGAAATTTCATCCATATATTTATGGGATCTGGGCCAGAAATGTGGTTCAGTTGCCTTCTTTATTCTTGGAAATTTTCACCCCAAATTTCAGGCCATAGTATTGTGTTCTTGAAGATTTGGTTTGAATCAAGCTCTGTCACAATTTCTTTCCTGACTTCAATCCAGTCTTTTGAGTTCCTCCCCAAACAAATTGCTGCTTCACTAAATACAAATTTCCCATCCCCTTTAAAATCTTGAAAACTGGATGTATGTGGATTGGCTTTTTTGGGGAAAATAAGTTTGTGTATGTGAACTACAACCAAAAATCAGAATTTTTTATAAAATAACATATTGTATAAAGACAAAAATCACTTCTTCAATTGTGACTGGGTCAAAAATTCCAGAAGAAGAATAAGATAATTTGCAGGAAACCTAGATGAAAAACCCCTCAAACAATCAGAAAAATTTAAATAATGAGATGATGTCAAATGTACTCACTTTCTCACTCATTGTTGTTGCTTTTTGTGCTAATACCTTCCTTTCATGAGGATGGTAAGGAGCATCACCTTCTTCTTTGGATATCTTTTTTCTCTTGATTCTTGTCCCAAGATTTTATTCAGGATAAGCAATCCACTTTTTCACAATGGTTCCAGACCTCTGATAAAAGTTTGAATGAAAGAATTAATTGAAAATAATGGCCAAAAAATCAAAAAAAACAAAAGCAAATGAAATCTAGACATCTTGATTACATCCAAATATGACAGCTGTTCATATTCTGGATCTTCCCCTTCATTCAAACATGGCACCCCTTCATCTTCTGAATATTCCTCTTCAGTCAGAAAATCATCCTAGGTTAAACAAATTACAAGGACCCATTAAAAGAAAATCAATTTCAGAAAAAATAACCATAGATATAAAATTACCTTTTCATCTGATTCCTCCTTATTCTTTCCCTTCCCCTTTTACTTTTTGGCTTTTCACTTCCTTGAAACCTGAAAACAGACAAGAGAAATATTAATCATGAATTTTGATAATTTTTTTTTCCAAAAAATGGTGAATGACCTTTGAATTTGGTATGAATTTCTTCTCTGGCCTTCCCCTCCTCTTGGATTCTTCCAAATATTCAAAACCATAAGGATATTGTTTACCTCAGAACTGAGAAATATCCTTGAACTTATTGGCATATCCTTTGGGTCTTCCTTTTTCTTTGGATCTTTGAGTGGAATTGGGCTCTTGAATCATAATATTTGATATTTTACACTGTATAACTTACCCAGATAATATTAATGTACTCCAGGTGGAAACTTTCAGAATTATTCAAATAGTTCAGTGAGGTATAGTTGTGCATTACTGATTTTGGATGGAACTTCAAGTGTTTTTGATTCTTCAGTTGAATCAGGGTTCAGATTTAACTGGAGAAAGGAAAATCAAAATAAATTTGGAAATTATTCAATTGGGCTTGAATCCAAAAAAAAAAATGAAGAAAAGTTACTGAGAAGGGGGATTTGATATGCCATTGAGGATGAAAATCTTCAAGTTGGAAGAGTTCACCACTTCTGATAGCTAATTTCATTTTTTTAATACATGGTATACCCATGTAAGAAAAGTAATCACAGTTGGTGCAAGTAATTGGAGATTCAGGAACTTGATGAAATGAATGAATGGTTTTGAGAGAAAAGTGTCTGATGCTTCCAGAGAGATGATCCACACAGTGATTTAAACCAATGAGATTCTTGAAATTTTTCTGAAAGGCTTCAAGAGGTCTCTCATGGTTTTGGATGGTGATGGAATTTTACATTTTTTGAACTACATTAGAAAAAGAGCCAATAGATGAATTGATAAAATTTTTGAGGTGTATGTGTAGTCCTTCTATCCTTGAGTTACTTGTATTTCTAAATAAATAGTTTTAATTTTCCAAATAGGAGAAAGAAAATTCTTTTGAGAGGAATCCAGTTCTCAAGAAGGTAGTAAGAAGTTGGAGGATTGCATACAAGGGAATTTTTGGTGAAGTTTTCCTGATAGCTTGATTCAGATTTGGAATCAACCAAACCATGCCATTGTTCCTTGAAAAGCTCCCATTCATCATCAGATTTAAAGTACTTCCTGCAATGGGTTTGAATATTTTGGAAAATCTGCCAGGGACAGAGAAGATGATGAAAGGAAGGGGAAATGTCTTCAATGGAACTAACAAGTGCTTGTTCTTAGTCTGTAAAATCAAACTGGGTCCTTGATCTGTTAAAATATCAAGAATTTGATTAAGGGCCCATTCATAGGTCTCTTTTTTCTCTTGACATAAAAAACAGAATTCAACTGAGAAAATTCTTGAATAATGTTTTACCCCAACAATAGAAAAAAGGGGATTTCAAAAACTTTTTTTTTGTATTTACAGTCCATCATTATAGGAGTTGGGAAAATATTTATAAATTTAATGGGATCAGGGTTTAAAATGAAAAAATAAGTGATTTTAACATCCAAATTGTTCATTTTGCAGAAAAAAAGAAGGATTCTAGAGTTCCAGCATGATTGATTCAATGGGAGTTTTGCTATCAAGGACATTTTTTTGTATTGTTAATCTTTTGTTTTAAATGGTATTCAAAGTTTTATGGATAGTTGACAAAGATTTTTGTATAAGAGAGTTTAGAATTTTCAAGGGGGGGACTGCATATTTGGTTAAATTTTCCATCACCTCCTGTTGCTTCCCTTGAATTCTTCTGTGGATGGGATGAGCGGAAAGATCATTGGAAGGTGGATGGTTGTGGTATGGACATGTACCTTTACCAACCAGAAACCCAATCTGTTTCAAAAATTGTCTGATAATCTGAAAGGAAAATTGGTCTTTCTTGATTTTTTAACTTGTTAGTATCTTTTCTGGGTTTATATTACCAAGATTTATCACATTGATAATTGTAGGTATGTTTCTTGCAATTGGATACTCTGGTAGATATGAAATATCCATGGAGCTTTGCCCATGATTGGATAGCCTCAACCAGCTCCTCCTTTTGATTATATGATAGCTCAGGAGGAGGGGCAAGAGGGGTGTAATCAGGAGTTTGAGTAGATGAAGAACAATCAAGAGTGTTTGAATCAATAGTTTGATTATATGAGATAATTGATAATGGGCCTGGTGAAACATTTCTGAAAGGTGAGTGGATGTTTTCCTAAGACATTGCAAAAAAAAAAATATAAAAAAATGAAGTAAAGATAGGAGAAGATAGTTGAGAAATATCTTGAGCAGAAATTGATTCAAAACAGTTATTCAGGGGCTTGATATAAGGGGGAAAAGTTTTTTTTGTAAGTATCTGGAGTTTTGGGTTGGTTTTATTGAGGAGTTTTGATGGATGATGAGTGGTTTTTGGTGTGGGGAGTGTGGTTTTTTGATGAGTGGTGTGGCGTGGTGTGGAGTGGTGTGGAGTGGTGTGGGGAGTGTGGTTTTTTGATGAGTGGTGTGGTGTGGTGTGGTGTGGTGTGGTGTGGTGTGGTGTGGTGTGGTGGGGGGGGGGGGGGTGGGGGGGGGTGATGGGATGGTGGAAGAGGTAAATTTGGTGGTTTATAAGATGATTGGAGCACCCCATGATTGGTGGGGGGCCCAGGAAATAATTCTTGGTCATATTGAATTTATGCATGCCAAAGGGCTCAAAGAAGAGTTTCAGAACCCCAAAAGGGTTTATCTTGATGATTTTTTGGTCTGGTTTTTGAGACACAAATAGTGCCTAAAAAATTAACAAAAAATAAATTTTCAAAGGCTTCAGAGAATAACTTTAGATATGCTGCTTCAAATATTCCAGATCATTGTTATTTCTTTCAGTAAAATCAATAAAAAACGGCTAATTAAAGAGTGACTACCCTTTTCTTTTGAATTGTTTTCATTGTCATATAAAATTTTAGGGGTAAAGAATGTGATAAGCATTCAGAAAATTCTTAATTGAGTATTTGAATTCTATTTTAAATTTCTTTCAAAATAAATTTCTGGAAATTTTTATACCAGATCTAAAAACAAACAAAAAACATTGAAATGGATGTGTTAAATTGAAGTGTTTTTACATTGGACTCAATTTTTAGAGGCCCAGGATACATCCAAAAATGTGTAAAATTTTTTGAAAAGCTATTTTATAGCTGTTGTAAATTTTTAAGATCTTGAATAACCAAAAAAATAATTAAAAAGGCAAATAAAAGGATCCAAAAGTCCAATGAGACTTCTTTTTTTTATTTATTTTTTTAATGAATTTCTTCAGGTAAAAGAATCCATCAAAAAATTGTACAAAAAAATATTGAAATTTTTTTGAATTTTTTTTCAACTTTTGGAGAGCTTAAATCACCAAAAAAAAATTAATTCAAATTGCAAATAAAAGGATACAAAAGTCCAATCAGAAATTTGGTTTTTTTCATTTTTTTGATTTTTGGAATGAACTTTTTATGGTAAAGAAATACATCTAAAAAAACTTAAAAAATATTACAAAGTTCTTTGATTTTTTTTTAAAATTTCTAAGAGCTGAAATAAAAAAAAAAAAAAAATTTAAAGGGAAAAAAGAAAGATCCAAAACACAATTGAAAAATTTCCTTTTTGGATTTTTTTAATTTTTTGATTACATTTTTAAAGCATACTAATTGCTCCAAAGTTAAAAAAGATTGATTTTGGGGTTTCATGAACCCCAGCTACCGGACTGTGGCATCAGAATTCAAAAGAAAAATGAATTCTTGAAACAACCGTGAAATGAAGTATTTGTCTGCTTAGCAGCAATGGCCCCCAGATGTGGAAAACCCATGATTGAAGGGATTGCGCCCATGAAAAAATCAATGCCCTCAAAATAAATAAAAATTAAAAAAAAAAAAAAACATAAAAAAAGTTAAAAAAAATAATCAAAAAAATTGTAAAAACATTTAAAATAAATTAAAAAATTTAAAAAAAATTGTGAAAATTTCAAAACTCCAGAGCCATGAAAGCAAATTCAGGACCCTATGAATGTAGAAAACTAAACCATTAAAAATTCTAAAAAAATAAAAAACGTGACCAAAAAAAAGGGGGGCAATGTTAAATTTGCCCCCAGGGGTTGCAAACAGGCATGAAAAGCCATTCACAACCCATATGAGTTGTGAACAGAGGTTCAAAATGCAACAAGTTGCAAACAAAAATAAATAAAATAAAGAAGTAAGTAAATAAATAAATAAATAAATAAATATATATATATATAAATAAATAGATAAATAAATAGATAACTAAATAGATAAATAAATATATAAAGAAATATAAAAAGAAATATATAAAGAAATAAATATATAAATAAATAAATAAAATAAAATAAATAAAAAATATAAATATAAATATAAATAAATAAAAATTTGCAAACAGCACACCAAAACTCAAAACAGGTTTCATGGTGCTGTTTGCACCCTATCTGTGTCGTAAATGGCTGTTCATGCCTCATATGGGTTGTTAACAGCCATTCACAACTCATATGGGTTGAAAACCATGCCATGTGAACCATTTTGAGTTGTGAAGGGGTTGCATACGGCTGCAAATTTAACACTTCTCATAAAAAATGAAAAAATGAAAATAAAAAGAAAAAAATACTTTCAATATATCCCTGAAATAAATTGCAATAAAATAAAATAGAATAAAAAAATTCAATTTAATATTAAAAAAGAAATTGAATTGAATCAAAACAAAATTCAACTAAATTAAATTAAACAAAATAAATGTAATTCATATCATTCAATTTTTTAATTTCATAAAGTCAATCAATCAACCCCCAAAAAAGATGAATTTAATTCTACCTAAATGGACTAGCCCCAAAGTAAAAACACCAAAAAGAAACAAATAAACTTCTGTTATGCTGATCCCATCTTAAGCAGTAAAAGGACTTCTTAAAATGGGATCAGCCCAACCCAAGTCCACCTTTTTCATTGGACTAGTGCAAAACTAAATTAAACCCCCCAAAAAAGTATGGCTAAGCCATTGAGGTGGAATTGATACAAGTCAACCTCAATGGCCTAGCTCTGAATTAAGAACATCCAAAAAAACAAAAAAATACAACTTTTGTTAAGATTATCCCATCATAAGAATTGAAAATACTACTTATGATGGGATAAGCCCAACACAAGTTGAAATGACTTACCAATAACATCTCATTTCAAACACTCAAAATAATGATGTTAACCCAAAGCACTCAAAATAATGATGTTCAAAATGTGATAACCCTTTATATTCATAGAAGTACAAGATCAGTATCAGAATTACATTTTAGATCAAACCCAAATGATGAAATGATATGATGTCTATGAATTGGAATACAAATCTGGTTAATATTTGAGATGATAAACCCAAACAGAAACTTTCTTTGAATTCAAAGAAGAAGATTTGTATACAATGGGCAGGATTGAAATCATAGCTCCTTAAAGTAATAAATGAACCCAGTGGTTATTTTTGACAAAGCAAATGAAAATGTCATTTGATGGTTCTTTTACACACATTTTCATAGGAATATAAGTAAAACATGAATCCAATGAAAATTAAAAAAATTGGCCTTACATAAGTATCTTCTATTATTTAAACCATATCCAAATTCAAAAGAAATTTTGAAGAGGGAATCTTTTCATTGATTTCTTTAATTTCAATTCTTTGTTCAATTGCTTCTACCTCTTTCCTACCACCATGGATCTTAGCATAGCATGCATTATTTTTCCTCCGTTTTTCCATCATTCACCTTTGTACTTTGAACCATCCATTTTCATCATACCCAAGTGATTTAGAAATGACTCCGAATCAGAAATTACCATCACCAACAGGATGCCAAACCTCAACCAAGAACTTATTTAAGTTCTCAGGTATTTGATTGAGGTATTTCAACTTTGGTTCCTACAATCAAAAACCACTTATCCAAAATTCAAATTATTTCAATCAAATGAATACTCACCAAAGATGAGCTTCTGGTTTACTTCTCATGAAATCAATCATCCTCAAAAGAGGATTCAAATTCCAATGAAGTGAGTCTAATTCACTTTCAGTATCTTCCTTTGAACTATTGAATCCAGATTCTGAGCCTGAGGGCTTGTAATATAAACATCATATCACCATCAGTTCATTAAACCATCAAGATGAACACTTCTGAAAATTAAAGACTTAAAATTTTTGGTCTTTTTGGTACCCTTCTAAAGCAACTTTCCCTCTTAATTTCCTTTTAAACATGTTCAAATATTGAAATTTCATGCAAGGTTTCTTTCAATTTGGGTTAACCATAGCTTTCCATAAAAATTTTTGCTTGATCCTTGGATTGGCAACAAAAAGTTTTGCATTCTTGACCAGGGACTTCAAAGTCTCCACTTTAATTTATTTGGGTTTTCCCATAAAAATTGAACTGAGCTTCTCAAAAAATTGATAAGAGTAAAGAAATTGATCAGTGTCAGCCTTCCAAAAATCAAAAACATTGGTCATTAGTCAATAAATTTAGGAATAATTAATCAAATAGGAATCATCAATTGAAAAGCAATTCAAACAGTCCAACTAACTGGACTGGAAGGTTTATAGTATAACCTACACTGAGGCTTAGAATCTACAAGAAAAACAGATCCTCTTGATGATAGTATTTCACCTAATATATGGGAACAAAGGAATCCCATTGTCTTGGAATATGACTTGGTGCAGATTTTTCCATCATGGTCATGCTTCAACATCTTAAATTGTTCCCCAAAAATTTTGATTTCCTCAATTTAAAATTTGTTTCAAACATAGCAGTTTTTTTGGAAGAACTGTTCCTTAATTTATTAAAAATTTGTGAAAAAACTCATGCACTGATTTTATCTTGCCATCAATGATTCCTTCCAGGTGTTTCCACACACCCAAAATGTTCCCCAAAGAACTTGAAAGTAATTTTTTGAATGTAGCATGGGGCCCTTATACCCAATTTTTTTTTTATTTCAAAAGTAAGGGTTGACACAAGTTGACGCCCTTAAAAACGTCTCTTTGATAGGTAAAATCTTATTTTCCATATACTCAAGCACATCATCACAGTCTTTCTAGAAAAACTGTATAAAATTTTCAACATAAGCAATCCCAGAAGAGATGAGAAGAAGAAGAAATACATTGGACTAATCTGAGTTCTTCATCATTGAATTCTGCCTCCCCCTTGGTTTTAGAGTCCCCATAACTTTCCCACAGAGAAATAAAACTTTTCCATCTTTAATCATCATTACTGAAGCAAACTTTTCAATTTTCTTGAATATTTTTAGAAAAGTGCAAAAGAGCAAAACTGCCTGGATGACTCATAGAAAATATTTTCAATTGCAAAAATCAGCCCTTTTTCATGGTCTGTCACAGAAAATTTTGAAAGACTCTCTGGATCATAAAACAACTCATTTAGTGCATTTAATACCCAACTGCATAACTCAAACATTTATTTTTTTATAAAAACAAAAGGCTTTGTGAAAGTTTTCCTGTTTGTGTTCATTCCTACAACATGAAATAGTGGGGTGTTGTACCTATTTGCTTTATAATTACAATCCAACATAGCAAAAATGATGGAATTTTTTACAAATTTTTATAGAATCATGATCAGCCAAGAACAGGGCCTCTGAGTGACACTATCCATTGCATTTTGGCCTGAAAACTCACTGAGAATCTTGGAGATTTTTGAATATAACATCCATAAACCTTTTACCATTGAGTTCTGCTGCCTTTGACTTGCGCTTAGTGTTATATATTGGTCTACTTTAAATTTATTCTCCACCCTCAATCTTGCCCAATTTCCTTTTGAGTTGAATTTTATTGAGCCCATCTTGCATGCCTTCCTTTAGTTGATCTAATGCCACACCAGAGAATTTCCTCAGTTGAGGATGCACTGAGGGTTTTGAAGATGATTGATGATTATTTTTGTCATTTCTAATGGAGAGGCGCCATGTGAGATCTTCTACTGTGTAACTTGCATGGATCATGAATTTAAACCCAACCTTCCTTGTGTGAGTTTTCCTTTTCCGTTTGGTGATCAAGGGACCTGATTATATTCCATGTCTTTTGTATGCTAGGTCTAATACCTATTTTTCTCTCTTTGACTTGAATTTTGTCAAAGTTTAGCAATGCATGGATTTCCATTTTTTGCAAAAGTATTCATCTTCTTCCCTACTAAGAAATGATATCACAGAGGAAGATATCAAATGAAACATTAAATGTTACACACCACCACCAGTAAATTCCAGTTATGAAACATCTTTTTACTCAATTTTAACACTAGATGAGGATGAAATTGGGGCTTCCAATTTTTTATTTCCCAAATCCCTAGCTTCTGCCACAGATTTTTTAACAGCACCATCAATTGAGTCTTTCAAAGCAGCCACGTTGAAACTAGGGGGGCTTGGGCTTGACACTTCTCCCATAATACAAACAAATCCAAAGACACTTCAGTATTCAATCCAAGTGTAAATTCAAAAACTCCAAAGTTTCCTCACTTTTGGGTTGACAAAAGGAAAGTTATCCAAGGGGCAAGTTTTTTGAATGGTTTTTTAAAGAGTTTTTACCCTTTGCCAACAGACAGAAAGTGATCTAGCAGTTTCAAAGTCTCTTTTTTGGTCCAATAGTCCCAAAATGTATGTGGGATCCCCAAATTTGGGTTGGGGGCACTCAAATGTGGTCCAGGGGTGCCTAGGTTGCCCTAGCTCCCCCTTAAAATGGCCCATTTGGGGCTATTTTGCCCCAGATGGGCCAAAAGTTTCATTCAAAACACACACAACCCCCAGGGGGTTACACAAGTTGTAAAAATTTTTTGTCACAACTCAAATAGGTTGTGATTTTATCAAAGCCCTTCTTAAAACAATTCTACCCAATAAGAAATTCACAGGGGGTTTGAAGGCCTTATTTTAGCCCCCAAAGGCCTCAATTAATGTTTAAAGGCCTTGGGGGGCCAAAATGTCCTCCCAAGGTGTGCCCCCCACCACCAGGCACTCCTGTAAACCTTAAAAAAACATTCTAAAAATTAATTTTCTACATGAATGCTTTTTTATTGGCATGTATTTTTAAATTTTGCATGCCTTCCTGCAGTGGGAAAACAGGCCAGAAGTCATGAATTTAGTCAAATAATTACTATAATAACACCTTTATTTTAAATAGGTGTGATTTTAGAAAAAAAAAATTAAGCCCATGCCTTTTCCAGAAAAAGGTACAAATTTAGTAATTTTGAAGGTGTGAATTAAGCCTTGGAAGTTCCCTTTTTTTTGAAAATCAAATTTAACACTTGGTTTAAAAACACCATTGTTTAATTCCACTTTTTTCAACTCCAATAATTTCTATTTATTTTGGAAAATGTTGAATTTGCAACCCTAGGCAACTTGTTCACCACCCAAATTGTGTTGTGGCATGGTTCACAACCAAATTTAGTTGTGAACAGCTGCTCTCAACCCATTTCAGTTGTGCATCGCTGCGTGCAACCCATTTGCAGTGAGAAAAAAAAATGAAATGAAAATAAATTAATAATAAATTTAAATAAAATAAATAGAAATAAAGAAGAATCAATAAAAAATTGAACAAACAAAACAAAAACAACAAAAAAAGAAAAAAATTGAAAGGGAATTCTAAAAATTTCACCACTCTGGGGCCATGAATGCGCAGCCCATATAAATAAAAAATGAAAAAGTCTATGGACCAGACCTAAAGTAAAACAAAAAAAATTAAATAAACAATGAAATAGTCTATGGACCAGCCATAAAGTAAAAATTTTAAAAAATAAAAGTTAAACTTGTGTCAAGCTGATCCAATGAGGTGGACTTTTATTAAGCCCACCTCAATAGACTATCCCTGAATTAAAAGGGTGATGATAAATTCACAACTCAAATGAGTTGTGTACAAAACTCAAATGGGCCGTGTGGCACGCTAGACAACTACAATTGAGTCATGTAGCCTTTACACAAATTGACTGTAGTCGTGTAGCCCCCACACAATAGTACTGTGTTGTGTCACAATAGTACTGTGTTGTGTGGCACCCTACACAACTATATTTGAGTCATTTGGAGTTTTACACAACTCAGATGTAGTTGTGTTCAATGCCACACAACCACAGGCATAAAAAAAAAAAAAAAAAACTAAAATAAATTGATTAAAAAATCAAAAACAAAACTAAAAAAAAATTGAATAAAAAATCAAAAACAAAACTAAAATAAATTGAATAAAAAATCAAAAACAAAAAAAAGAAATTGACCAAAAAAATCAAAAAAAAGTGATTTTTTGGTTAAAATAAATAAATTAATTAATTAATTAATGAAACAAGTAACTAATAAATGAATAAATAGATATATATATATATAAATGTATAAATAAATAAATAAATAAATAAATAAATAAATAAATAAATAAATAAATAAATAAATAAATAAATAAATAAATAAATAAATAAATAAATAAATAAATAAATAAATAAATAAATAAATAAATAAATAAATAAATAAATAAATAAATTAATTAATAAATAAATAAATTAATTAATTAATAAATAAATAAATAAAAAATAAATAAAATAAATAAAATAAATAAAATAAATAAATAAATCAATAAATAAATCAATGGTGTTTGGAACAACCCATTTGAAGTGTGTATGGGCCTCCACTCTTCAATTTGGTTGTGTAGGGCCCTACACGACTCCCACATGACTGGGAGTTGTGAATTTATCATCAATCAAAGAAAAACCCAAAAAAAGACTTCTATCAAGTCCACCTTAATGGACAGGCCCTAAAGTAAAAACACCATACAAAAATTAATTTCAACTTGTGTTTAGCTGATAACATCAAAAGAAGGAAAAATATTCCTTATGATGGGATCAGTACAACACAATTTGAACTAAGTTAACCATAAAATTCCATTTAAAACCCTCAAAATAATGATGTTAACTCAAAACACTCAGCATGATGATGTTCACAATGTGATCACCCTTGATATTAATAGAATCACAAGATAAGAATCAGAAACCAAACCCAAATGGTCAAATTAAAATGATTTTCATAACTTACAATAAAACTTAAGTTGATCTTTTAGATGATCAACCCAACCAGGATCCTTTTTAGAAGTCAAAGAAGCAGGTTTGGAAAGAATGGGATGGATTGGAATCATTTCTCCCTCAAGCAAAAGATGAAACTAGTGATTATTGTCGAAAAAGCAAATTAAGATAGCATCTGATTTGTTTTTTACACCCATTTTCATAGGATTATCAGTACAACATGAATCCAATGAAATCAAAAATGTTTTTCTTCAATAAGTATCATCTATAAATTTGCTCATTTCTAGCTTTGCAAGCCATCTTGAAGAGGGAATCCTTTCATTGATTTCATCAACATCAAGTCTTTGTTTTATCTTTCCAAAGTCTTTGATGCCACCAAGGATCTTAAAATATCATGTATTATTTTTCCTCAATGTTTCAATCATTTCATTTTGTACCTTAAACCATCCACAGTCATTGTAGCCAAGTGATTTTTCAATTAATCTAATTCCACAATTCCCATCACCAACTGGATCCCTAATCTCCCCCCAAAACTTATGTAAGCTCTCAGTTATTTGATTGATTTATTTCCCTTTTGGTTCCTAAGATCAAAACTAACTAGGTATTCATTTTTGGTTTTTTTCACATCAATTAAATGAATAATCACCAAAGATCATATTCTTGTTGAATTCTCCCCTTCTTCTTCTTCCTCAGAATAGGAAGAAGATTCTAAATGAAGGGATCCTAGCTCACTTTCAGAATCTTCCTCTGAGTTATGAAATTAAGATTCTTAGCCTAAGGACTTCCAATATAATCATTATTTCCCATTATCTCATGAAACCTTAAAAATGAACACTTCAAAATGAAAGACTCACTTTCTTTGGTCTTTTTTCTTCCCTTTCAATCCGTTTTTCCCTCTTAAATTCCCTTTCAACATGTTCAAATTTTGAAATTTCACAACAAGTAGCTTTCAATTTGGGTTGGCTGTGGCTGGAACGTAAGAGCTTTGGCTCAAGACTTGCCTTGGCAATCAAATTAGCTGTATAATTTACCACAGACTTTAAAATCTCCAATCTACATTTTTGATGTTTTCCCATGTGCATGGAATTCAAATTGTTATATAATGGGGATTTTTAAATCACTGGCCCTGTGTCAATTCTCAAAAAAGAAAAAAATAATAATTAATCTATAAATCCTAGAATTGGTACCCTTCAAAATACCCAAAAAGACAACTTAATTCACTTGAAAGTTCATAGTCTTACCTCCACTGAGGAAAAAAATCCTGAGGCACAAAAGATCCTCTTGATGCTAGTATTTTACCTAAAATGTGGGAACACAGCAAGCCCATTGTTTTTGAATATGACTTGAGCACACCTTGCCATCATGGTTGTGCTTTAACTTCTCAAATTTTTCCCCAATTAGTTTGATTGCCTCACTTGACAATTTTTAACCCCAAGTTAGCAATTCTTGTGGAAGAATGGTTCCTAAATTTATTCAAGAGTTCTTAAGTGAAGCATGCACTTATTGTATTTGGATTGAAATGGTTGCTTCCAAATGTTTCCACACATCCAAAATTTTCCCCAAAGATCCTACAAGTAATTGTTTGAAATTATCTTGGGCCCCTTTTACCTAAGATGTTGTTTTGTTTACAAATTCTGGGTTGACACAAGTCCACACTTCTACAAACTTTTCTTTTATAGAGAAAATTTTCTTTTCCATATACCCAAGCACATCCTCATGGTCTTTCAAGAAAAACCATATAAAAGTTTCAACATAAGCATTCCCAGAAAAGATGAACAGAAGAGCCAATAAATGGGCCTACTCTTAGTTCTGCATCATTGACTTCTGTCTCCCCCTTAGTTTTAGCAGCCCCATGATTTTCCCACAGATTCATAAACCTTTTCTATCCTTCATTGTCATTACTGAAGCAAACTTTAAAATTTTCTTGAATATTTTTAGACAATGTCCAGGAGCACAACTGTCTGGATGGCTCAGGGAAACTATGTTCAATATCAAAAATCAGAGCTTTTTCACAGTCTTTTGCAAAGACTTTTGGAAGCCTCTTTGGATTTTCAGCCAACTCCTTTGATGCATTCAAAGACCAACTGCAGAACTCATACTTTTCTTTTTTTATAAAAACAAAAGCATTTTTAAAAGTTTTCCTGTTGTATTTCATTCCTACAACATGCAATTGAGGGATGTTTTACCTATTTTTTTAAAAAAAATTAAAATCCAACAAAGAAATATGATGGTATTTTTTAAAAAGCTTTATAGAATCCGGATGAGCCAAGAAAAGGGCCTCTAAGTGACCCTCTCCACCAAATTGTTACCTGGAAACCTGCTGGTTTCCTTTGAGAATTTCAAATAGAACATCCATAACATTTTTCCCATTCAGTTCTGCTTGCTTTAACTTCTGCTTAGTGTTATAGATTTTTCCATTTTAAATGTATTCTCCACCATTAATCTTCCTCAATTTTGTTTTGAGTTGAATTTTATTGGGCCCATCTTCCATGCCTTATTTAAGTTGAACCAAGGCTTAACCAGAGATTCTCCTCAGTTGAGGATGCACTGAGGGGTTTTCAGATGGTTGATGATTGTGTTGGCCATTTCTAATGGGGAGATTCCACATGGGATCTGCTACTTTACAACTTGTGTGGATCATGAATTGACACCCAACCTTCCTTGTGTGAGTTTTCCTTTGCCTTTTGGTGAGGCATGGCCCTTCATATACCCCAAATCTGTCACATTCTAGATCCAAATATTTATCCTTCTTTGAATTGAATTTTTTCAATGCATAGCCATGCATGGCTGCCCATTTTTTAAAATAAATCTCTGATTGTTTTCCACCAGCAAAGGCTCTCACAGGAGGAGGATCAAGGTTTTCTGGCAAATCATAGTTATACCACACATGATTATGTTAGTATTGATCAATCAAAATCCTTCTCAGTCAAATGGAATATGAAATGTGACCTACCACAATGAGTCAATTCCAGTTGTGAATAAAAATCTTTTCCCTCAATTGTAACCCTAGATTAGGATTCTATTGGGGCTTCCAATTTTTTCTTTTCCCAATCCCTACCCAAATCATCATATTCCACCAAAGCTTTTTTAACAAAACTTTTAATTAAGTCCTTTAACACAGCCATTTTTAAACAGGGGTCTTGGGCTTGCCACTCTTCCCATAAAAAAACAAAATTCAAAGGCACTTTAGTATTCAATTAAATTTTCAATTCAACTTGGGCTTGCCACTGTTCCCATACAAAAAAATTCAATGGCACTTTAGTATTATTCAATTCAATTTTCAATTCAGAGGAAAATAAAATTATGTAACAAACAAGTGATGTGTACAATTTTTGACAAGTCTTTGTTTTGCCAATAGGCAGAATGCAGTTTCCAATTTCTTTTTTTGGTCCAATAATAGTCCCACATAGTATGCCACATTCCCAATTTTGGGTTGACAGCACTCAAATGTGGTCCAGGAGTGCTTAGGTACCCCAATTCCCCCCTCAAATGGCACATTTGGGGCTATTTTGCCCCAAATGGGCAAGAAAACCAGGTGAAACCCCCACCCATGACTTGCACATCCCCCAGTGGGTTGTAAACCCCCAATTGCAATGCTTTAAGAGTTTAAAATACCCAATTGTGACTTGAAAAGGGTTGCAATCAGGGATTTGCAACCCCTTTGGGGATGCACAAATTTTCAGTTATTTTTCTTGCTCCTTGTTGGGTTGTGATTTTCTGTTCACAAAGCATATGGTTTTTGAACGTAAATTCAAGCCTGTTTGCAACCCCAGGGTTGTGAATTTAACATGAACCAATAAGAACTGCAGGCCAAATTTTTGAATTTTTGAAACTTGTGGGAATTTCATGATAGGAATTGACAACAAGCCAATACCTCCTGATCCTTGGATGTATTCTGGGGATATTCAAACTGATTTTATCTTTCTCCTCTGTATATATATTCAAGAAAGCCCCTATTTGAAACCTCAATTAGGAAATAATGAATATATTTCAATCAAATGAATTTTTCTGTGACAGAATTTTCATTCTTCTTAAATTTAAATCTGGTTGGGTATATTTCAAAGGCAAATTTTTTTATTGTTAAAAGAATTGAAAATCACAATAAATACAAATTTATATATTTTTTGACATGCTTTTCTGGATGGACCAAATCTTTATAAAATTGGAAACTTGGTTCAAAAGCCAAATGTGCAAGGGAAGAATTTGTTTCAAAAATATTTTGCATAATTTTGGCCATAGCAGGTTTTTTGCCTTGTTTTTTTCTAAAACTAGAAAGGGCTCTTCTCATTTTTAATTCATCAACCAACCAATTGATATTTTTTTGATTTATTTATTTTCTATCTCATTTTTTTCTTTTTAATTATTTTATACCCTGTTAAAAAATTTACAATTCTAAAACAAGGTGTTTTTCATTCAATATTTTTGATCTTTTCTTTTTATTAATTTATTTATTGTTTTTCAAACCCAATTTGATCCCAAGAGAAACCTTTCCTTCTAAAATTGGAAGGAAAAAAGATATTTTAAATTATTAAGAAAGAACAGGGAGAAATTACAAAATATTTTTTTGAAAAAAAAAATAAAAATAAAATAAAAAATAAAACATTTTTTCAACTTCAAAAAAAGAAAAATTATGTGTTCTTCCAACTTTGAAACAAAAAAAAGAAAATTGTTAAAAGCAATTTAATTTTAGGAAAAACCAGAAAAAAGATGAAAAAGAAAATAAAAAAGAGCACAAAAATTCTGAAAAAAGGGGGGGAAAAATACTAGGGTGTATCTGTTAGAATACGTAAGCACTTACGTGTGTGCTACGTATGAGTTTAATCCAAATGAGATGTACATGAGGGCCTCTGCCACCCATTGGACACAAACACGGACCATACGTGCCTGTGTGGATGTCACAAATTTGGGGAAACTGGCCTCAAAATGCGTGAAACAGCCCTATTGGTACACAGGCCCTAACAGGCTTGGTGGGTTATATGGAAAAATACAGCCAGATGGGCTTTTATGGACATAATTGGCCCCAAGGTTTATTTTGGACATACTTTGCCAGACGGGCTGGCCTGCCAAAGTATGTTAAACTCACTTTTTGGGCTTGAGGAGGGCCCATGAGGGCCGCCGCCCGTGTTGCAGCCCATTTGGGGCTGCCACTTGTGTTGCGACCTGCTTGGGGCCGCTGTTTTTGCTTATGGCCCATTTATGGGGCCCAAAGTCCCGCGCAGGGCCGTTGTAGGGGGCAGGGGGACTCAAAATGGAGCCCCCCCACCCCGGTTGCGGCTGTTGAGCCGGTCGCAGCTGCCGCGCTGGGCGGAGGCGGCGGGGCTGGGGCTGATGGCCCCGGCTCCTCCTCCTCCCCTTGCTCTCCATTGCAAGGAGGAGGGGGAGGGCTGGCTGGATGGAACCAGCCAGCGACCGGTTGCAAGGGGCAACCAGTCATGGTGGGGGGGACTTGATCACCCCCCCACTGAGTGTGGTGGCTAGGCCGGTTGCATTGAGGCAACCGGTGGTTTGGGGGAATTGACCACCCCCCCACCATCAAAGGGGCGCTCTCCCCCCCCCCTTTACCAAGGGGGAAGAGCAATGGGCTGGAGGGGACCTGACCACCCCCCAGCCCACCTACCATGACAACGCCCTGGGGGCATTGACCTCCAGAACCCCTGGTAGGGGGATTTGACTGCCCCCTCCAGGTATTTGAGAGAAAGAGGGGGGGATGCATGTCCGCTGGTTACACCCCCCCCATGTGTGTCTGAGACCGGACCCAGGTGCGTCCTGGGTCCCTCCTGGCCATTTGTATGGCCAGGGGCTGGTCGCATGAGGCAACCAGCCAGCATGTGAGGTAACAGGCCGGTTGTAATAGACAACCGGTGTGGTGTCAATTTATAGACACGGATTGGGAACTGCGTTGCCGCACGGATGGGGCGCGCGTGCAAGCGCCCGGATCATGCCGGATATTACCGGACACCCACAACGGGCGCGGATGAACGGATACGGACAGGCGCAGGGGGCTCCGAGTAGGGCGCGGTGTGAGGACCGCGTCATGAGAAGGACAAAACAGATGGATGGAACGGCGTACGGACGTTGGGGGGAGTTTGGTATGGAGGAGGTGGGGAGAGGAGGCTAGGGTTTCTGTCTTGGTATTGTTTTCTGTTTCTTTGTCATACTGTTATTTGTGCGTGTACTTAGGTTAGGGTTGAGAGGGAGGACTTATCCTCACTCTCATCTCCGGGTTGGGAGGATGGAATGCAGGAAGGGGAATCAGACCATCACATCATTGGATTGGATCACTCATCTCACCAGGAGATTAAAGGAACTCATACCAGATACACATCCAGGTGGAAAGTTCTTAGGATTGAAGGATTTGCAATTTCACTCTCTCTCTACTTTTATTTATCTTTTTATCTCCTTATTTCTATCTCTCATTTCAAGTGCAACTCCAGGCATCCCCATCTCCTTCCAAACGCAGGGAACCGTTAACTTCCGAACCTTGGGACAATTATAGGGGGATAACCCTTATTCTTTCCACATCTGGGGGTCTGGCCGGGAAGTAACCTTCCGTTTCTTGTCTTTTGAAGGTAACCAGGCGCAATGTCCTATCCATACCTCCCTACAGTCGCTCCTTCTTCTTCTTCTTCTTCTCCTTCTGTTTCCGGGTCCGCTACTCCAACCCCACTCTTGTCTTCCATCCCTCCTCCTCCCCCTCCCTCCGCTCAACCCAGGACAAGCTACACCGTTCCCCCATCGGTCTCCAGTGACCATGAACCCACTCTTCCGGTTTGCATCAGGCCACGCGACTACCCTCACATCCAATTCAACACCGCGGACGTGGAGAAATTCATCTCAAGATATGAAGGAATTGCAGATGCAGAAGGTGCGTTGGATGCCAATAAGGCCTGGCTTGTTGTCCTGTTCATTATGGACGAAGAGAAGCTCCGGGATGTGGAGGAAATGGAAGGCTACAAGAATCAAGATTGGCCAAAACTGAAGGCGGAGATCCTAACGCGGTGGGGTAGGCGCAAACCTCGATTCCGGGAAAGCAATTTTAACCGCGTGGCCTCGGAGGCGAGCGCGCGCGGAGGAGTCAGAACTTGGGTGGAGCTGGCAGAGTACACCTTGACATTTGATTGGATCTATTGGTACTTGTCAAGGAACAAGGTGGTGGCGGGACAGATGGGGGCCATGAAACGCGCGTTTCTGGGAGGTTTAGGCGCTCAAAACTGGGCAAGGGTGCAGCGGCATCTTTACAATCACAACTTGGTAAAGCGGTCATTGGACAGGATCATTGCGCTCCTTCCAGAGCTGGCTGTCATTTGCCAGGCTGTGGAGAGAAAGCTTGAATTAGAAGAGCTTATTGAGGATACTGCTAAGTCCTTCCCAGCAGGACCAAAGAAATCCGTCCCCCAGGTTTTGGCTCCGGCGCAATTTCCGGCCCCGGTTCCACCTACTTCCATGCGTGCTCCGGTTCCTCAACCCTTGTCTGCCCCTCCGGTAAGTGAATTGACGGAGCTGATGAAGGATTTGAAGATCTGCATGAGCCGTATGGGCCTCCACCGCACATGGTGGAAGGGTTTCGGCTGCCCGGTACCTTTGTGCCGAGGGGGTGTTCGTACTGCAGGGCAAACAGTCATTGGCGATTGGCGTGCAAGGAGCTTACAAAGGATCTCAACGCGGGATTGGTTTGAACGGCGGGGATGGGGTACATGTTTCCGATGGGTGAACAGATTGCGATGGAGCCAAGCCAGCCAACCGCAATGCAGCAGGTGCGCAAACAGGGTCAGGAGGCTGGAACAATGGCGCAAGCGTCACTAGGCATTGTTACCGGTCCAGGATTGTGGCAACCACCTTGGGTGGAAGCTGAGGTAAGGGTAGTGGCAACAGAAGAGAAGGTGGCGGTGTCCAATAAGATGGAGGTGGATGCAAAGGAGCGACCCCCGTCAACCATTCCAAAACCGGCCGCAAGCGCGCCCGGAACCAAGGCGCCAGCAGCAAATCCTGTAGGGAAGAAGAAAGCGGCGGACATTGTGCAAAGGGTGATGGGTAACAAGACTCCGGTCCCGCTGACCTTGCGGGAACTGGCGGCTGTAACTCTGGTGGTGGTAGACAAGATGGTTCAGGCGTTGCGGGATTGCGGTCAGGGCCAGGCACCTCAGACGGTGCAGCGGGTTCATGTGGCGCGGAAGGAGGAGGGGTGCAAGGAGTGTGAGTTGATATCGGTTTTGACTCCGCTTGCTTACGTTCCAATGGTCATAGCGGGGAGGAAGGTGTGGGATATGGTGGACAGCGGTTCAATGGTGAACCTGCTGCCGTTGCGGATGGTGGATGATTTGGGGTTGGCTTGGCGGAAATGCGCAATGGGTCTCCGCGCGCTTAACGGAGGGGAGTGTTGTGTGGATGGGGTAGTTGAGGAGGAGGAGGTTGAGGTTGCAAGGGTCCGTAGGACGCTTTCTTTTCTTTTGGTTGATTGTGGGGATGTGATTTTGGGAAGGCCGTTCATGTTTGGGTTCCAAGCACAAATGGTTTTCGATCCGGGGGCGGGAACGGAGGCGTTGACGGTGGAGGATTCGTCCGGCAGGAGGTTTGAGACAACAATCTGCAATCACGGGCAGGGAAAGCGGAGGAGAGTGTCGGAGTATGAGGAGGAACCGGACGCGGAGGTTGCAACCAGCTGGGGACAGTGGCCAAGTTGGGGGGGGGAGGTGGTGGGGGTAGGGGATAAGTTTTGATTTGGTGAGGGGGTGCTCTAGCCGGTTCACAGCCAGAACAACTAGAAACCCCAGAATGTTTGTTTCTCTATGTTTCTTTCTTATCTAGATTGTGGGGTCTTTGCTGGCTTGGGGTTTTTGCAGGAAATGCGGGCGCGGCACAAAGCCGGGTCCGTAAAAACAAGGACAAGCCCCGCAGAACCGGAACGCGAGGACAAGCCCCGCGGAACCAGGACGTGAGGACAATCCCGCAGATGGGGGAAGCAGGACAAAGAGCAATTTGCGGGCGGTCTACGGGCATTGTGCAAATATATATATATATATATATGTTCTTTTCTATTTTTCTTCTCTGTTGGTTTCTTTTTTCTCTTTTTCTTTTCTCTCAGGATATCTCGAGGATGGGTGGTTGGTATGGGAATAAGCTTGGTTTGGTGAGGGGGTTCTCTAGCCAGTTCACAGCCGGAACAACTAGACACCCAAGAATGTCCGTTCTCTTACTCTCTCTCTCTCTCTTCCCTTACGGTGGGGCGCGCTGGTGTTTGGTTGTTGTGTTTGTTTCAGGAAGGGTATGGGGAACTGTGTGGCAGTTTGTCTGGGGCGGTCCAGGTTCCTCTTTTGGAGCGGTTGGTCACTTACGGTCGCTCACAAAGCAAGCGCCCGGACGCGGACCTCAATCTCAAGCTCACTCTCACAAAGTGCGGTCACGCACTTTTTCTCAGAAGGTTAGGACCTCGCGCGGATACGTGTATTTTCTTAATGAAAAGGGAAGCGCGGTACAACCAAAAAGAAGAAAAGGAGGAAAGAAAGGGAAGAAGGGGAAAGGGGGGGCAATGCGCCTAAGCCATCTTCATCATTTCCTCCATTTCCGCCCTCAATGACGCCAGTAAGGCCCAGAAGGACGCCAGGAGCTTGCGCCGGGATTCCAAGGATTGAGCGCTGGGGATTGCAATGAAATCCCAAAGCATTGTGGTTGACCTTTCCGTGGAAACCTCAAAGCCGGCCGCCGGGAGTGCCATTACAATTGGAATTTCTGGGATCTTGAGAGGGCTGGTGAAGATGGGGCCTCCAGGGAACCAACAAAGGGGCTTGGTCCAGCTAGAGGCAATGACGGGAAAACAATGGGTGACGGAGGCGGAGGGACATCGGGGGTTGCAGGCCTCTCATCCAAGGCCGCTGGTGGCATGGGCGGTGTCGGTGGTTGTGGAGGAGGAGGAGAGGGTGCTGGCGCGGCTGCGGATTGTCCAAAAATCCTTGGGTCCAGTACCGTTTGGTTCACGCTGACAGCGGCGGCCCAAGCGCGGGTCTCCGCGCGCCATTCCTCCGAGGTTTTGTATTTGCTCCTTTGCGGGAATCTGGCCCGGCGGAGAGGTGATGCCGAGTCGCGGCTCACGTGCAAGGTGGTGGGTGACGGAGCTTGGGGGCGGCGGGATGGAGGTGAACCGGGGGGTGGTGGGTGACGGAGCTTGGGGGCGGCAGGATGGAGGTGAACCGGGGGGTGTCCACAAGCCTTCCAAGATTGACTTGTTGTCCAAAACCACAGATGGGTCCGGAAAAGCCCTCTTGCATGGCCTGGGGCGAGAGCTGGATTGGGGGGGAGCTTGGGGCATGCTGTTGCTAAGCAAGCAGCAATGGTGGCCGCGATGGCAAGCAACGCAAGCGCGTCGACCAGGGATGATCAAACACACGTGCCCGTTCCGGGCACAGAACCCACATGGGAGCATGGAGGCGATGGAGCGGGAGGAGGATGGGGAAGGTGGTAGTGGGAGTGGTAGGGGTGGTGGTGGAAGTAGCGGGGGTGGTGGTATGGTGAAGTGATGGAAGACTTCTGGGGACAGAACTCAAGTTGGGGGGGGATGTGGTGTCAATTTATAGACATGGATTGGGAACTGTGTTGCGGCTGCGCGCTCAGCATTGGGGGCAAGCGGGCTCAGCATTAGGGTATGCAGAGTGCCCAGCAGCGGCAGCTGCTGGATCAGCAGCAGCCGCTGTTTGGCTCCGCACCTAGTGGACAGGTTGGGCTCAGCATTGAATGTGGCGTGGGCGGCAATCCGCCCTGGAGATCGGATTTGGAAGGTAGTGCGCTCGACTAGGTTCGCGGGTGAGCTGGTTCGGATACGTAGGGGCGGAGCAATCCGCGGGTTATAAAGGAACCAATGGGGCGTGCGTGCAAGCGCCCGGATCATGCCGGATATTACCGGACACCCACGACGGGCGCGGATGAACAGATACGGACAGGCGCGGGGGCTCCGAGTAGGGCGCAGTGCAAGGACCGCATCATGAGAAGGACAAACAGGATGGACGGAACGGCGTACGGACGTCGGGGGGAGTTTGGTATGGAGGAGGTGGGGAGAGGAGGCTAGGGTTTCTGTCTTGGGATTGTTTTCTGTTTCTTTGTCATACTGTTATTTGTGCGTGTACTTAGGTTAGGGTTGAGAGGGAGGACTTATCCTCACTCTCATCTCCGGGTTGGGAGGATGGAATGCAGGAAGGGGAATCAGACCATCACATCATCAGATTGGATCACTCATCTCACCAGGAGATTAAAGGAACTCATACTGGATACACATCCAGGTGGAAAGTTCTTAGGATTGAAGGATTGGCGATTTCACTCTCTCTCTACTTTTCTTTATCTTTTTATCTCCTTATTTCTATCTCTCATTTCAAGTGCAACTCCGGGAATCCCCATCTCCTTCCAAACGCAGGGAACCGTTAACTTCCAAACCTTGGGACAATTATAGGGGGATAACCCTTATTCTTTTCCACACCGGCCAGGGGTTTGAACAGCTAAGGGGCTGGTTCAGCCCCATTGAGGTGGAAACACCAGAAATAACCGGAATGGGCTGGTTGTAAGGGTACAGGGACTGATGCCATGCGGGCTGGTGTAGCCCAAACCAAGTAACAAGGCCTGTAGAGCCTGTAGAGCTCTTTTGGAGCAGAAAATTTGCCTTTTGGCTTGTTGTATCATGGGCTCACAAGAGGCCAATCTTTTGTACTTAAGGAGCTCTTCTCCCTGCTGTTTTCCATCATTCATTCATCATCCAATTGAATTAATCACCAATATCATCCAACATATTGCCTCATTGTGAGAGCCCATCAGCAATTATTGACACAAGTTTTCCAGAATTTATTTTGCTTTAAATACTGCTCATTTGCCTAAGCCAATTGCTGGCCATAATCATAATACATTATCAGTAACAACATCATCATTACTTCAAAGCCATCTAGACCCTTATACCTTACTCTGGAGAACCTCAAAGACCTCAAGTCTTCCAAGAAGATGTCCTATATCCCTGATGTTAGCTCCACCAAGATAGTTCTAAACATTCAGAATTATAATTCTTGGGCTGTCCTTATGGATAGTGAGCTGGACAACATCTGTTGTGGGGAGATAATGGATGCAGATGACACTTTGATCAGTTCAGAAGTGGAGAAAAATTCTCATCATCTCATACTTAGGCCTCTTGATGAGAATCATGTGAAATGGGTTGCCAATACTCTTATGGAAGATGAGAGAAGGAGGGGCAGCATCCTTTGGAAGTTGCTTAAGTCCAAATATGCTGGTGATTCCGTTCACCAGAAGGATATAGCCTTCAATAAACTATTCAAGTTACAATATTTGAATTGTAAGCAGTTTTTTGCAGAGTCTAGGTCTAGCATAGCCAAGTTTAAGTCATCAGTAATTAACTTGGATCCTGAGTGTTTTTCACTCTTAATCCTTCAGAAGCTACCAAAGGAGTTTGATTCTTTATTCAGAGTTATTTCTCAATTGGATCCTCTTCCTGGGGCAGAGGATGTGCTGAATATAAAAGATAAAAAGAGCTTAGCTCTAATGAGATGAAAGGATTAAAGAATGAGTGAAAATGGCTTGTAATGTCAAGCGTAACGGACCTGAGATCAGGAGGAAAAGGACACTCTGGTTGATGTGTTGGCTGAACAGATCATGAATTCCACTTGAGAGCACCATGGTTTATATAGACTAAATACATGATTGGCCAACAAGTGGTTGAGTACAAAATGAATAAGGAAAAATTAACATAAGCAGTTTAAGTGACATGGTAAGTGAAATGTTATGCTTGGACAGTCTGACAATCACTACTAAGAACATAGCCTAGTTATATTTTAACCATTATTTTAATACTTCAATAACAACAATAATATAAATCAAATCAATCCAATCAATGATACTTCAAACTACAGTGAAAGTCACATATATATAAACTCAAATTCTAACACTGAAGAGGATTGAAAAGGATGATCTTCAGTTCAAGATGAAGGGGGGTTCTGGAACAGCCCTTGTTGAAAATACTGGAAAATCTTGCAAGAAGGCAAAAAAGGATTTGTACAAGATCTTATGCTATAATTGTCAGAATAAGGGGCACTATGCTAAGGATTGCAAGGAGGCCAAGAATAGGAAGAAGTCCAAAGAGAATGACAAGGAGGTCAATCTCACTACTGAAAACGTTGCAATGGTGGTGTTTGATGGTCCAATGTAAATGGTTGTTGGGGAAGAAGGTCCCAACAAGAAGGCCAAAATTTATGAGGATCAAGAAATGGACTTGATTGATTATGAAGTGAGTAATCTTAACCTCAAAGATGAGAACTTATTGATGAGATTTTGAGATTTTGGCTAGAGGACTAAAACCAACAGACTGAATTTCACATATTAGAAAACATATTTGAGAGAGAAAATAGAATCATAAGAAAGGAGAATAGAGAGAAATAGATACCAACAGCTAGACCAGACTTAGCAGGGAAAATATCAGAAGGACAAGAGTGAAGGATGAGGACAGGCTATAGGTACGTATATCTAAGATAATATTGTTAGGATCACTTGAGTGGTGAGTATTTGATGATGGTGGTCTTACCAGGCAGAGATTGAGATGCAAGTTGGAATCCATTCAACGAGGTGAGTGGTGATAGAATCCATTCAACAAGTTGAGTGGTGAGAGAGAAGAAATAGGAAGGATAAATAGAAGGGAGAGAGGCAGACGAAACAAGAAAAGAAAATAAGACAAGTGAGAATTGGAGTGCCGATCCAAGTCAGAGAGAGAAAAGAATTCTCCTGGGAGATCTATTCCAGAAACCCCCGGGATTCCCCGAGCACCTCGAGTGGGGGAGAAGATGATTATGGAGTTCCCTCACTGCGCGGTGCCGCGGGCATAAAAGTGAGGATGAGAGGAAACTCAGAGATCTCAACACCCCCCGTGACTGGTTAGGGCAACATCAAAAAAAAAAAGAGGCAAGAAGGACAGAGGAAAAGAAAAGGAAAGGAAAAAAAGAAAAAAAGAAAAACAAGCTAATCTTTGGGCAGAGTAAAGACAGAATTATGAAGAATTTGGAGTGAGTTGCGACTGGAAGCCTTTGTCAAGGAGTCGGCAACCATCAAATCAGTAGAGATAAGAGATAGGATGTATTCCGATCTATTGTAGTCTTCCCTTAGACCCTTGGTCTTGATATCAATATGACAAGATTTAGAGTGGGACCCGAATTGCTTGATCTTGTCGTCCAATCCTTTGTTGTCAATATAGATGGTGGGTTTGATCTTGGAAGATTGGTGAATCTTGCCAATCAAGTGGGTGATCTACTTGAGCTCAAGAAAGCAGTCAAGGAGAGCATTGAGCTCGGATTCAGTAGAGGAGTAATTCACATTTCTTTGTCTTGAAGAATTCCAGACCACGGGGCTCCCGTAGTGAAAGATAATGAAACCAGTTTGAGATTTTCTTGAGTTTGGATCATCCCCCCACGTAGCGTCACTATAAGCCAAGATCGTTCCTTCTTCGGATTTGTAACTGAGAGTGAGTTTGAAGTCTTGGGTCGTTTTCAGATATTTCCAGACTTTGCGCGCTTCTCTCCAATGGGACATGCCAGGCTTGGCATTGAACCTAGCAAGATTCAAAACAGCAAAAGCAATGTTGGGACGAGTGTACTGAGAAAGATGATTGAGGAGACCGGTAACAGAACAGAAATTAACGTTGAGTTTTGCAAATTCGGCGTGATCTTCGTCAGAAGCTGGTTCCAGATGGAGATTTTGAGTGAGTGGAGAGTGAGTGTCTCTGCACTCCAAGAGTCCTAATTCTTCAAGACCGCGATCGATATGGTTAGGTTGAATGAGCAGAATTTGATCTTCGTTTACTTCCATTAGCATTCCGAGGATTGTATTTGGCGGGTGGCAAGAAGAGTTTTTAAATCTGTTTAGAAAGTTGGTCTTGAAGTTTTTGCTTTGTCCGACATGAATGAGATTGTCTACGTGGAAGTAGAGTACCTCTTTGGAGTCGGAATTGATGTATAAGCACGGATCTCTGCTAGATTTGTGGAAACCTTGAGTCTTGATCCAACAAGTCAACATTTTGTACCAGTTCTTGGGAGATTGCTTAAGACCGTACAGAGATTTCTTTAGTTTGAGATAGGGAGATTTCCGGAGTGAACCTTCCGGAGTTTTGATAATTACATTTTCATTGAGGGGGGCATGAAGAAAAGCCCCCTTGACGTCGAACTGAGTGAAAGTCATCTTCTCCTTCAACCCGTACAGAAGGGCAATTCGTAGTGAGCCTAGCTTACCGGTAGGCAACCAGGTCTCTTCGTAGTCCACTCCCCAGATTTGGTCAAATCCTTGGACGCATAATCGCGCCTTGTACTTCACCGGTTCGCCGTGGCAGTTTTCTTTTACTTTGAAAACCCAAGTAGTGTTCAGAACATTATCCGGTGTGCCGTAATACTCCTCCCATACTTCCTGAGATTCAATAGATTCCAGTTCTTCTCTTGAAGCCTTGTCCCACTTAGGCCATTCAGGACACTTCCGAGCAGCTTTATACAAGGGGGGTTCGTAATAGTGATGGAAGCCGTAACGTTGAGGATTATGAGTTTCTCGTTTGGGTTGTTGATGGATTTTGGGATTGATAAGAGCAGGAGATGGGATTTGAGAAGATTCTGGGGTTCCGGTTGAGGATTGGATAAATTCAAATTAAGAGAGACGGAATTGTCTTGATTGAGTCGGATTCTGAGGAGTCATCATTATGACTTCTGGCAGTGAATTGTTGGTTGGGTGAGGAAAAATCTGATTTGTTGGAGTTGCGGTAGGAGTGAGAAAAGATATTGGTTCCATCCAGTTCAAGAAGGGGAAAGTTGATCGTATGTGCCTTGAGGAAGGTGACGTGCTTAGTTTCAAAAATAGAGCCCAGTGAGTTAAGGACAAGGTAGGAGTGAAAAGCGGGATTAAACCCAACTAGAATCCCTTTGTATCCTTTTTCATCAAACTTGCGACCTTTTTGTATGCGATTTGCCAGATAGATGAGAGGAGAGCCTACAGGTCTCAGGTAGTTAGCAGGAAGTTTTTTACTAAACATCAGCTCCCAAGGAGAGAGATGGTTACCTTCTCTTGGTATCTGATTAAGCATGAAGCAGCAGCTTCTTGTGATAATATGCCAATAATTCTTGGGTATTCAAGAGGAAGAAAAAGTAGATCGAGCAGATTCGACGATAGTACGGTTTGCTCTTTTGGCGCGGCTGTTATGTTGGGAGTGATAAGGTTTGGAAGTGAGTAGTTTGATATGCTTAGCCTTAGCAAATTCCTTGAGCATGGCATTAGTGAATTCAGAGCCTTTGTTGGAGTAGATTTCTGATGGGTAATATTTGAGTCGTTTGAACTCAACTTCAAGTATATTGATGATAGTTTTGGGAGTTTTGTCTTTGGAGTGTAGAGGGAAAGTCGCAAGATATCCCAAATAGTTGTCGACCAGGGTTAGCATGTACCAATGACCGGACTTGGATTGTGGAGTAATAGGTCCAACTAGATCAAGATGAATACGTTTGAGGGGAAGATTAGAGTGAGTTGAGACCGCAGGGAAGGAGGAGCAAGTAATCTTGCTTCTTGCGCAGGCATTGCATTGGAACTGGGTTAAAACATCACGATCGAAGAGATCCTTTACTATTGGTTGTAGGGTTGAGATCGAGGCATGGCCGTATGTCTTGTGAATGTCCATCAGAGATTGAGGTGATGAGGATGAGTCTTGCATAGATTGAGCGATGTGATTGATCACATTGGTTGAACCGATGGCCTGGGGTTTCTTGACTACAAAGAGATTATCTTGGATTAATCCATTAAGTATGGTCAACCCGTTTCTGGTAAGGGAGAATTTTGCTTGATTTTGAGTAAGGCAACAGCCTTTCTTAGCGAGAAGACCAGGACTAATGAGATTCACAACAATATCTGGGACAAAGACTCAATCTTCTAAGGTGATGATTGAGTCCCTCCATTCTATTCTTACCGTACCAATCCCCATGATCTTCAAACTGGCTTCAAGTTTTCCAGTCTTGATCACTTCATGTTCTTCTTGAGTTTTGAGATTGATGAAGTATTTATGGTTGTTAAACACATGAAAATTGGCACCCGAATCCAGGATCAAGTTGGGAGTGTCGTCCGCGTTAATCCATAAAGTTAGGAGAGCGTGATAGTTAATGGTTGGAGCTGATTTCTTATTTTTATTCTTCCATTTGTTCTGTTGTTCTACCCACCAGCTGGGGGCAATCTGAGGTTGTAAGTGAAAGCAAGAGGATTCAGGATGTGGGGCATTGGGATCATGGTAACCCTCTTTGCATCGCATTTTAACTTTCCTATCTTCTCAAGAGTTTTGAGGTTTGGTAGTTACAAGAGAGAGAGTAGAAGTGGATTTGGAGCCTTTTTGTTGAGCCTTTCGTTCGTTGTCATATTGGATTAGATGGTTGAAGACTACGTCAATCGTCATCAATTTCTCCACGTGCATGACCTGTTGTTTCAGATTCTCGAGAGATGGTGGAAATTTAAACAGTACTAGGTAGGCGAGGATATCTTTTGGTAACTCTATTCCTACGTCGTGCATCCTTGTTAAGGCTTTCTTGGTTTCCGTTACAAAGTCCTCGATAGCGTGATCATTGAAGGTCATATGGAGGAAGTGATTGAATATTTGGGCACGATTGGCAGTCTCATATGAAGCAAATCAACGAGTTATATCGGCCCAGAGTAATTTAGAGGAGTTGAAGTTTGTTGAGTTGACCACGTTTGCATGCGTTGTGCTGTCCAATTTCAAGATGAGAACGGCCCTAATATCTCGATCCTGCTTGATAGACATTTGTCCTATATTCTTTGTGATAGCGTCCTTGATTTCTTTGAGGTTGAAGAGCATCAGCATCTTTTCCCTCCATATCAAATAGTTTTTGTCATTGAGAAGTGGTATGGCATCGACCGCAGCTTTTAAAGCAACTTGGTGGAAATAGTTGGTAGCTCCCGTTGGTTCGGCCATCTTGAGGATTTCAATTATTCCAGTGGGGAGTTCGGCTTTTAACCGTGATGAGATTTTGAGATTTTGGCTAGAGGACTAAAACCAACAGACTGAATTTCACATATTAGAAAACATATTTGAGAGAGAAAATAGAATCATAAGAAAGGAGAATAGAGAGAAATAGATACCAACAGCTAGACCAGACTTAGCAGGGAAAATATCAGAAGGACAAGAGTGAAGGATGAGGACAGGCTATAGGTACGTATATCTAAGATAATATTGTTAGGATCACTTGAGTGGTGAGTATTCGATGATGGTGGTCTTACCAGGCAGAGATTGAGATGCGAGTTGGAATCCATTCGACGAGGTGAGTGGTGATAGAATCCATTTGACAAGTTGAGTGGTGAGAGAGAAGAAATAGGAAGGATAAATAGAAGGGAGAGAGGCAGACAAAACGAGAAAAGAAAATAAGACAAGTGAGAATTGGAGTGCCGATCCAAGTCAGAGAGAGAAAAGAATTCTCCCGGGAGATCTATTCCAGAAACCCCCGGGATTCCCCGAGCACCTCGAGTGGGGGAGAAGATGATTATGGAGTTCCCTCACTGCGCGGTGCCGCGGGAATCAAAGTGAGGATGAGAGGAAACTCAGAGATCTCAACACCCCCGTTGCTCACAATAGAAGTGGCCATAAGTTAAAGGACAGTAACTCTGAGAGTTGTACCTTGGGGGCTAAGACTAGAAATGTGTTCTCAAAGAGTAGAGATTGCACTGATGTTCCTAGAGAGGAATTTTCCATTGATTTTGCAGGGCCATTCACATCAGAGTCCCTTGGTGGGGCAAGATACTTCATCAATTTAGTTGATACTGCAACTAATTATGTTTGGGTTAAACCAATTCAATCTAAGGATCAGACCACAGAGGAGGTCTCTGTAATCTTCAAAGTCTGGAAACAGAGTGGTCTAATGAAGGAGATCAAGAGGGTTATTACCAATGGAGGTGGTGAATTTGTGAGCAAAGAATTTGAGATGTTATTGAAAGATTATGGTTTCATTCATATAGTCACCACTGCAAGTACTCCACAGAATAATGGAATAGTTGAGAGAATGAATAGGACTTTACTGGACAAGGTAAGAACTATTATGTCTCAATCTGGTCTACCAAAGTTCTTATGGGCTGAGTTGATGTGTACAGTCTGTCTGTTGCACAACATTGTAAGTGTTAATGGGAAGAGTCCTCATTATCAGTTTTGGAAGTTGTACCCCAAAACATCACACCTAAGAAAAATTGGTTTCTTGGTGTATTATAGTGTCCACCATAATGAGATGGTTGGAAAATGAGACCCTAGAGCCAGAACAGGGGCACTTTTATGCTATGATTTAATAAGTAAATTGTATAGGATCTATTGTCCAGGGACAAGAAAGGTTATCCGTAGTAGGGATGTAAAATTTGACGAAAGTACCTTTCCACTCAAAAGGAGTGAAAATGTTGTTGTGAATAAGTAACAGCAAGAAATATAATTAGCACCTATTTCACCAGCAAAGGTTGAGGAACATGTGGTTCCAGAAGATGAAGAGATGGCAGACCTGCCACCAGAGGGTTTAGTTCCTGCTTCAGGGGAATCCGTTAATTTGGAACCTGATGATCCTCCACCTCCAGTTAGAAGGAGTGGAAGAGTTAGAGTGCCAGTTGATAGGTACGGGGAATGTAAGTCCCATTATGCTGCCGCAGGATATGAGGAAGATACATTTCAGGAACAGTGTATGCTCAATGAAGTCCTAGAGTTGAGTTCAGAAATGGGTAACAGGGTTAACCCAAATAGCTTTGGCCAAGCTATCAATTCTCATGAGAGAGTCAACTGGAAGAGTGCTATTTTTGAGGAATTTGATTCTCTGGAGAATAATAGTGTCTTTGAAGTAGTTAAGCCATATTCTGTTCCAAAAGGAAAGACCATTGTGGGGTCTAGATTGGTGTTAAACAAAAAGTTTGACACAAATGGAGTTTTGAAGAGGTTCAAAGCTAGAAGCGTTGCACAGGGCTTCAAGCAGAGAGAGGGTATTGATTACCAAGAAACTTTCTCACCAACTGGAATGCTGTCCACCTTCAGGTACATCATTGCTCTGGCAGTGGAGTTGGGAGAAGAAATCAGACATGCTGATTTTGTAACAGCATACTTGAATGCAAAACTTGGAGAGGAGGAGACTGTTTAAATTTCAATTCCTGATGGTTTTGTGAATGGTTAGTAGAGACTAAACCAGAAACCATGAAGAAAATCTGTGTTAGAAGTTTTCTTTCAGCAGATAAAGGGGAATATGTCCTCAAGCTGTGTAGATCCCTGTATGGATTGAAGCAAGCAGCTAGGTTGTGGTATAATTTGATGAGTGAGAAACTGATACAGATTGTGTTCAAGACGTCTGAGGCCAACCCTTGTCTCTTTGTGAGAAAGGATGCAATTTTTTTTGTATGGGTCAATGACATTATCATCATTCAAAATGGTAAAGAGAGAGTCATGGAGACACTCAAAAAGGAATTCAAGATAAAAGATCTTGGTTGGGCGCAAAAGGTGCTAGGAATGAAAGTCAGTAAGAGCAAGAATGGTATTGAGTTAGACCAGAGCCACTACGTAGCAGCTCTTCTTAAGCAATATGGCTTAGAAGATGCAAAGGATTTTTTTACTCCCATGCAGTCAAACATTTGTTTAGAGAAGTCTACAGATGAAGAGTATCTGGAGTTTTTTCAATCAGGGAACAATTACAGGTCAGCTATTGGATTGCTTAATTGTTTGGGGCAGTATACAAGGCCCAATATTTCCTTTGCAATTGGTGTCTTGTTGAAACACTTAGAGAAGCCAAGCATGAGGCATCAGTCAGCATTTAAGAGAGTTATGAGGTATCTTAAAGGAACGCACAGTCTGGGACTGTTGTTTAAAAAGTCAGCAAACTTTGATTTGGTTGGTTATTCCAATGAAAGTTGGGCAGATGGTAACACTAGGGAATCAACAAGTGTTTTGTTATTCTTCTTAGGTAAGAATCTGGTGTTGTGGATGTCCAAGAAGTTATCAGCAATAAGTCTTTCATCAACAGAGGCTGAGTATAGAGCTTACTTAGCAGCTTCACAGGAGGCAAAATGGTTGAGGAAAGTCTTAGAGGATAAAAATAAACCACAAGGGTTGGCATTGTTGTATTCTGATAACCAGAGTGCCATTGCGTTGGCGCAAACCCAAGTGTTCCATTCAAGAACAAAAGATATTGATGTTCACTATAACTATATTTGCAATGCAGTTAACTGCAAGGAGATTGTGTTGAGGTACATGCCTACTGGAGCAATGATTGCAGATATCTTGACCAAGGCTTTAGATAGGAGCAAGCATCAAGGCTTTGTGACTAATATGTGAATGTCACCACTTTTGGATTAAGGGGGTGTGTTAACATATGTAAGCACTTATGCATGTGCTACCTATGAGTGTAATCCAAATGGGATGTACATGAGGGCCTCTGCGGCCCATTGGACACACACACAGACCATACGTGCCTGTGTGGATGTCATGGATTTGAAGAAACTGCCCTAAAAACGTGTGAAACAGCCCTATTGGTACACGGGCCCTAACCGGCCCGGTGGGGTATATGAACAAATACAGCCAGATGGGCTTGTATGGACATAATTGGGCCCAAGGTTTACTTTGGACATACTTTGCCAGATGGGTTGGCCCGCCAAAGTATGTTAAACTCACTTTTTGGGCTTGAGGAGGGCCCATTAGGGCCGCTGCCCGTGTCGCAGCCCATTTGGGGCTGCCGCCCGTGTTGGGGCCCGCTCAGGGCCGCTGTTTTTGCTTACAGCACGTTTATGGGGCCCAAGGGCCCGCGCGGGGCCGTTGTAGGAGGCAGGGGGACTCAAAATGGAGCCCCCCCACACCAGTTGCGGCTGTTGAGCCGGTTGCAGCTGCCGTGCTGGGTGGCGGCGGCAGGGCTGGGGCCAATGGCCCTGGCTCCTCCTCCTCCCCTTGCTTGCCATTGCAAGGAGGAGGGGGAGGGCTGGCTGGATGGAACCAGCCAGAAACCGGTTGCAAGGGGCAACCGGTCATGGTAGGGGGGACTTGATCACCCCCCCACCAAGTGTGGTGGCTAGGCCGGTTGCATCAAGGCAACTGACGGTGGGGGGGAATTGACCACCCCCCCACCATCAAAGGGGGGCTCTCCCCCCCCCCCCTTTACCAAGGGGGAGGAGCAATGGGCTGGAGGGGACCTGACCACCCCCCAGCCCACCTACCATGACAGCGCCCTGGGGGCATCAAACTCCAGTTCCCCTGGTAGGGGGATTTGACTTCCCCCTCAAGGGATTTGAAAGAAAGAGGGGGGGCAGCATTTCCTCCGGTTACACCCCCCCCCCCATGTGTGTCTGAGACCGGACCCAGGTGTGTCCTGGGTCCCTCCTGGCCATTTGTATGGCCAGGGGCTGGTTGCATGAGGCAACCAGCCAGCATGTGAGCTAACAGGCCGGTTTTAATAGACAACCGGCCATGGATTTGAACAGATAAGGGGCTGGTTCAGCCCCGTTGAGGTGGAAACACCAGAAATAACCAGAATAGGCTGGTTGTAAGGGTACAGGGACTGATGCCATGCGTGCTGATGTAGCCCAAACCAAGTAACAAGGCCTGTAGAGCCTGTAGAGCTTTTTTGGAGTAGAAAATTTTCCTTTTGGCTTGTTTTATCATGGGCTAACAGGAGGCCAATCTTTTGTACTTAAGGAGCTCTTCTTCCTGCTGTTTTCCATCATCCATTCATCATCCAATCAAATTAATCACCAATATCATCCAACATATTGCCCCATTGTGAGAGCCCATCAGCAATTATTGACAAAAGTTGTCCAGCATTTCTTTTGGTTTAAATACTGCTCATTTTCCTAAGCTAATTGCTGGCCATAATTCTAACAGTATCAGAGTTAGCCAATCTGCCGTTTTTTTAATGGCTGGTTTGAACCCAAATCACCATTTCAAAACCACCATTAAAAAATCAAAAAACCCACTTATTTCAAACCAGGCATTTCAGAGTTAACTGAAAATAAGTGGTGTTTTCCCAAGATACTATATAAATCTTTATTCTTTATATTTCTACTTTATCATCCCCACCCGTCCTCCCTCAATTATCATCAACCCCCCAATTTTGGATCCTGTCCATCCACTCTTGCCCTCCTTCTCATACAATTGATCCTCCACTGCCCAACCCCCACCTTCACCCCTCTTCATTGTCATCTATTCAGCTCAGACCATCAACCAATCTTGAGGAATCAGAAAGCAAAAGCCAAATTGCAAGATTTATACGCAGAAATTATTTATAATTCCAAGCGCTAAATGGATCCTCACATCAAAACTCATAGAACCAGTAGTGCGGCCACCTTGGTATTGAGTCATCTCAGCTTCAAAATGTCACCATGTACCACTCACTCCTCCTCCAGGTTGGTCAATCAACCATCTCCCCCTTGCCCCTAGCCCTAATATCCAGCTCATTATCCATCCACCCATCATCTTATCAGGTCAGTCTACATCCTCCCACCCTCCTACTCATCAAAATAACTTCCTAATTTCTGGTCTCACAATTGGAGGGCCTCATAAATAAGCCCATGCCTCACTCCTTTTAGTGTCTACTCAAACCATTCCCCTCCAAGTCACCTTTCAGGATGGCACTACCAATGATTGCTTGGGTCTTTTTGAGACCAACTTAAAGATTTTCAGTTTCATCATGTCACCATTTACCACCCACTCCACCTCCAGCTTGGTACATCAACCATCTCCCTGTTTGATGGCCAAGAATAGACACAAGAGGAAATGCTCAATAAATATTCCTCATGGCCATTATCAGTACCAAGGTGAGAAATCATCCTGTCATAAAATATCAGTCAAAAAATCTGAAAGACAACACAAGGCCCTTAGACAAAATCCAAGCATAAAATGATCCCTGAGGTCCACAAACATGGCCAATTGCAACCAGAACAGACACCAAGCTTATAAAAACCAACCTATTCCTGACCACTTCATGAGTTAGAAGTAGATTTCAAATCCTTGCTATGGGTACTGAATATTTAAGACCTATAATAATGTATTATTTCATTCCAATCACCTTTGCATCATCTTTTAAATCTTGTAATTCACATTTTCACACACAATCCTTTTCATTATCTACCAAAAAAAATGCATTCAAATCTTAAATAATTTTTGCATTACATTGAGACCGGTGAGAGCACTGTTCCAGGTCACATTGAGCTTCCTAGTGAGAAATGCAAAAATCCTCTTTTCCCACTCCAAACTCCTGATAAAAGGGAATGCCAGGCTTAATCACAAATTGAATTTGATGATGATAAAATTATTAAGGATAGGAAAATAATAGGTAAAGTTGATTTTCAAGAGTAAGGTAATGAAAGGTTAATTGAGGTAGATAAAAAATGAGTTGTACTTTTTAAATAGGGAAAATTCAAAGAAAAGAAAGAAAAAAAAGGAAAGAATGCTGCAGGTTTGATGCACAAGATTTCACCATTTATTGTGGTTGCCCCAGTATGGCTCTAGGTCAAGGCTTGGTGTTTTTAGCTTGGCCATCTCTTTATGGACCAGTAAGTGTGCATGTCCGCTCTGGTTCCTAGCACATAGCAATGGTTGGCACTCAGATCCCTATGTGCTTTCTTTCCTCGATCAGAGTCAATTCAATTTAATTTAGCATGGTATGCATCATTGGGAAGGACCGGAAGAGATGATCCTTTTCATTTTGCTAACTCACCCAATACTAAAGATTGGTATTGTCATTTTTCCTCTTTGCGCTTATTGTGTGCTTGAAGGTGAGATTCACCAAAGCATTAGAGTTACTGTTCCAACATCATCTCTTTTGAAAGCCACTTCCTAAGTTTTATCCATCTTCTCTTTCCTGAAATTGATGGTCAGAATGGATTGTGGAGTGATCAAGTGACAAGGGTGTCTTTTTTTTATCCCAATATTTGCAAAGGAGGAGGAAGGGGGGGATCCTAATATGGTGGGGCAGGCTGCTTGATGGATTGCATGATGGATAAGCAGAGAAGAAATGGAGAAAATAAATGAGGAGGGGGGATCATGATATTGTTGGGCAGGCTGCTTGATGGATAAGCAGAGAAGAAATGGAGCAAAATAATTTGTATCTTGTCTCATAGGCTTGAACAAGTAAATTATCCACCAAGCAATGAGATGAAGTGATGGAGTTACAATTGTTCAGATGACAATCTTCTTCTGAAGTTGACTGAGAAGAATTGAAAGAGGATATGTTTCTGTATTAAGATAAATACATAGACTCAAAATTTTTGAATTTTTCTTCAATTTTCTGTTCCAGCTCTTGGGATTAAATCAACATACAATTGCTCAGTTTGCCATTGGAGCTGTAAGCAAAGGGGGGACAGGAGGTGTGTTGGTTTTGATGGAGGATTATTTTGTATATTTGATGATGCGTAGGGGTGTTTTTTCATTGATGGATTATTTTAATAAATGAAGGTTTTCATTCTTGAAACACAGCATTTCTATCAAAACCACCATTTTAAAATACAACAGTTAGGGGGTATTTGCATTTCAGAAACCCACCATTTTCAATGGCAGGTTTGGCAAAAAGATATTCCAGGTTTTCTAACTCTGATATGCCCTATCAACATGTTATTTTTCTTGAAATTAATAGTTCTATCAGTTTCAGGGAAACCTCCTTGATGTCTCATCATGCATTTATGGATTGCCTGAATCCTGAAAGAACAGTAAATCTGTTTAAAAATAAATCAGATGCACAAGGGTAAAATTAGTTTCAAAACTTTTTCAATACAGATTGTCTGTATCAGTATTCTTGTATGTTTTTTTCTAAAACAAGAAAATAGAACTCTCACCTTTACAATACAGATTGTCTGTATCAGTATTCTTGTATGTTTTTTTCTAAAACAAGAAAATAGAACTCTCACCTTTACAATACAGATTGTCTGTATCAGTATTCTTGTATGTTTTTTTCTAAAACAAGAAAATAGAACTCTCACCTTTAATCAATCAAATAACTAATAAATTAATTTTCATCATTCATATCTCTTCTCTCACATTCCATCATATTTGTAAGTGTTTTGCTTCTGTCCAATACCCTTTCTCATCCCCAAATGAAGTTTTTTTCCCTCAAAATATGAAATTTTTCTATTCTCAAGATTTATTTTTAACACCCAATCTGAACCTCATAGTTATGTTTTTCCAAAATCACAAGATGCACAAACAATTTAAAAAATTGGGACAGAATAGTGACAAAATTGGACAGGTTTTTTTGAATTCTGGAACATGTTTGTTCAGTAGTAGCACAGAAAAAAATCAAATTCAGGCCAAAATTAAAAAAAAAGAGGGCCAATAAAATAAATAAGAGAACAAAAGTTTAAAAAAAGAGGGGAAGAACCTTTGAAAAAGGCAAGAGTGTTTTTGCAATTGGAATAAATATATACCAAAGGTTCAAGGGCACTGTAGCTCACACTGCAAGCAATCCAGTGATTATTTTGCATAATTGTCACCCAAGGCATTTTGGTGTTGCGCGTGCAAAATTGCATACGCACTTGCGCAATAGTGTAATTCACACCTCATCCATCGCGCAACAGCTTGTGAGACAGACCGTGTGACAATTTTGCGCTGTCCCCCCTTCCAACTTCCAAAAAATACTAAGGTTGGCCGGTCTCATCTTCAAGCTCTTCATTCATCACAACAAACAGTATGGTCGTCTGCCTCTGCTTGGTCTGTTCAAGCCACTTGTACATCAATGCCAAAGGTCAAACGCAGTACGGTTGTCACATCTCTGAGTGTAATCAACTCAAGCATTGTGCGGCAGACCAACATGCATTGAATTAAAACATTTTGGTGGTGGATTATTCTATGCCTATTGCTACATCATCTGCAGAAAGTGACCCAGGTTACAAATCAACAATATCAACATCCAGTGTGCAGGACCAATCCAACAGATCAACACAAAATTCAGCTAGTAAGTCTTTCAATTTTATAGATATTTTGCTATCCATTTGAGGTTGTCTTATGGCCTTGTTTTTTCAAAAACTGATGAGTTTGTGGTAATTTCCAGGCATGGTATTGTCATTCATCTCATGGTTACATCTCTATAGCAATGTCAATTTGAAGAATTTTGATATGGCGCGGAATCTATTGGTGAAGATGATGAGCAATGACAGTCAAGTGACCCTTGACTCACTTGTTCCCAGAAGTACCCAAACAATCCTTAAGAATGAATTCAGAATCCACTTAGTCAAGATTACGTTTTGTCCCAAGTGCTATACTCTCTACCAGCCCCCTAATCTACCTGACACTTGCTCATATTGCAAAACACCCAATTCACGACCTTGCGGATCTCTTTTATTTGTGGAAAAGAAACTGTTTTTGGGTTCCTCTCATGTTGGAAAGTTCCGAGTGTCCACTTCTTGACTACAAATGAATCAAAAACCTGTTGTTGGCATTCCCCAATGTACCTTTGTTTTACAGAATTTGAAGACATGGGTTGAGTGGTTTCTCAACATACCTGGGATTGAGAAAGAAATAGAAGAGTGGAGTCAGAAAGTTGATCTTCTTCCAAAGGAGGTGGTCTTGGACATCCAGCAGGGTGATGCGTGGAAACAAATCACTTGGAAAAGTACCAGCTTGCTCCACCTAGTTTTTTCATTATTTGTAGATTGGTTTAACCCAAGAGGCAATAAGTTAGCTAGAATCCGTTGGCGTGATTGTAATGAATTGCTTAAACCTTCCACCAACAATGCGTCAAAAAATTGCTCATAAATTTGTGGCAGGTATCACTCCAGGACCAGACTCCCCCAGCATGACAACAATATCCCATCTCCTCAAACCATTGATTGAAAAATTGGTTGATCTAGCTGAGCCTTTCAACATTCCAACTGCCTCAAACCCATCTGGAATATTCTGTGAGCTGAAGCTTCTCCCCCTAGTTGGTGATTTGGGTGCAACCCACAAGGTTGCTGGTTATGCATTGCATTCAGCCAAGTACTACTGCTCTTGGTGTGATTCAACAAATTACAAGCAACCCCAACTTTGGCTAGGCAATCCTTGGAACAGCACCCAAGTTTGACAAATTTCCAATAAATGGATATCCACTAAAACCTTGAATGGAAAAGAGAATCTTACTTGAAAGTCTGGTATCCCTCACTCAGAGCTCAATTGGCTGTTGTACCATGACCCTGTTCAACATGTTGCATTAGGGGTCCTCCACAATTGGTTTGAAGGGGTCCTCATGCATCACTTTTGGGAGAGGTGGGGGTTCCAGAGCTTTTCATTCAAAGAAAAGCAAAGAAGAGGTGTTGATAAAGATTCAAGAAAGCAGCCCTGGCTTGATCCAAGTTCTATCACATTGGGTGACACCAACTCAAACTCCAGTGACACTAGCACCAATGACAAAGATGTGGAGATCAACCAAGGAGGGAATGATGGGCTTTTTACTGAGGGAGACATAAATTACTTCAGGGAAGCAATGCAAGCCGTGGTCCTACCAACACAAATTGGAAATCTTCCAAGCCAGCTTGGAAAATCAAAGTGCGGCAAGCTCAAGGCCTCCAAATGGTATACTCTTTTTGTTTATGTGATTCCTCTGATAGTGGCCAAACTCTTCCTGGACTCCGTTGAAGACATTGATAGTGGATCAAACCAATACCTTATCATGGAAAAGATTACAAATCTCATTGCCTGTACCAACATTGTTGCTTTGCGCAAGGTCCAAGTAACTCACCAAAGTCTTTTCACCCAATTTTACAATACATACAGCTTGACATCAAAGCGCATCTTTGACAACCTGGTAGTCCAACCCAACCATCACTATGCACTTCACATTCCGGAGCAGCTCAAGCTGTGGGGGCCTATGTTTGGTGTAGCCAAGTTCAGCAGAGAGAGGGTGATTGGTCGCTTGCATGGGTATCAAACAAACAAATGGTCTGGTAAGTTTAGCTTAGGATTTGCAAGTTGAGGTCAACGGTCATACTGATCAGTTTTGGGTTCCAGGTGAGCTGGAGGGTACTCTTCTGAAGAATTTATGTAGGGTACAATGGCTGGAAGAAAGTCCCAACTTTGTGCAGTTTGTGAAGAAGGTTGGTTTGGAGAGCAAATTGAGGAGAACAAGTGGTTGAAAGGTGATGTTGGAGGACCATATGTATGAACAAATATTAGAGTATGTACGTTGGATAGATGAAACAACAATGGATTACCGTGTTTTGCCACATCTGGAGGGTGCAAGGGTCTTGAGGCCCACTGCCCAAATTCATAGTCGTTGTTTGGGTTTTGATGGAGTATTGGTTTCAGTTATGAAACCAAATAATTGTGTCATGTACAAAGAAAATGACAAGATAAACTATGGCATGGTCACGGATATACTAATGATTAAATTGCCCACAGGCAGACATGAGACCCTGTGCAACGTCCAACCAATCACCAACTGTTTCTACAAGGACACCGCTTGTCCTACCAGCACCTTTTGCTACTGGCTCTACCAAATGAAGGCTATTGTTGGCCAGATTCACCCACAATTGTCCTGGATAATCCCCTCTTCCAGCATCCAGCGTGTGGCTGCATATCAACTCCTTCCGGATCATACCTTAACAATTGATAGCCATGGGATCATCTTAACCCTAGTGAATCATTATTCTGTGCTACAAATAAATATGGATATTCCCTCCCAGATCACCTCTTAACCCCCTTGTTTGTATTTATGGATTTGTTTCTCCACATCAATTTTCATTATCAATCTGTTTCTTTTTTCATCAGATCATTTCATTGCACACAATGTTACTATTTATAGTATAGTAATGAAAAGCTTAACACCAATTTACAATTTTAATAAGAGTGACCATACTTGCTTTCATTGGGTTTCCCCCTTGTGTACGTCAAAAACAATTTACAGTCCAAAGTTCCTCTCAACTGGTCCCTCCAATCAACAATGTTTAATGCAATCCTGGCACATGTGCCCCCCAGACATTGATCACTCCTGCATATCATTCCCTGATTCCTCCTTGCTTTTGTTGTTTTCTCCTTCATTGGAACCAATGCTTTTGTCTTCATCATAGCTTGGATCATTTTCTTTGTTGTAATGATTCCCCCAGTCACCATTGGACAAATAAGTTTCTGAGTCTTCTGGGCTATCTCCCTTCAGATCAATCACACCCCCTTTGATATTGAAGTCAGCCACTTCAATTTCCTCTTCTTTGTCCAGTTCTTCCTCTTCTTCCACAATTTCAATCATTTGATAGTCTTTCACCACTTGGTCTTGGTATTTTATGTTGAAACAAATGTTGGAAAACTTTTCATCTTTGTTGTAGTTTGGATGATTTTTGGGAAACAGGGACTTGGATGGATCCAAAAGGAAGGCAACCTGATTAATGTCTGCAATTTTTTGATGCTGAGCAGTTGGCATCTCAGCAAACCATTTGCGGTGGTAGAAATCCAAGGGGAGGTCCTTTGGTGCCTTGGTGAACCTTGAGGGGATTGGTTGTGCTGGCAGCTTACAAGTTCTCATTTGGCTTGTCTTCCCAGTAGCAACCACCACATTTTTCATTGCCATGTCCAATCTACAAAAGAAAATGTTGGCTGAATTCAAGCGGTAGCCAAGTGTCTTGATGGTGAAACAGCTATGCTCCGCATCCCACTCATTGTCACTGTGGGAATTGGCTTCATTGATGATTTTGCGGTAATGTTCAGGGAAGTCATTAACAACTGCGAATTTCAATCATGCTTCACATAGCTGAAAAAAAAATAAGAACAGGTTAGTCATACCATAAAATACTGGAAACACTAACCAACTAATCACTTACCCCAGAGCAATTCTTTTGGATGCTTCTCAGCTCCATGACACTGGGATGTTTCCCAGATGTCTTGCATTTGGCTGTGAATTTCTGGGCCAAGACATGATGAAAATAGTGGTTATAGGCACGTATCATCATCAAAACATCATCCTTGTATTTGTGGTTGAAGTTCATGAAATTGTATGCCCCTGCGACAGCCATCTGTCTGAAAATTCTAATTGCTGAAATTCAACAGGCTGCATTGAAAAAGCTCTTGGGGCCTTCTTCCAAGTTTGGTCCCCAGCATTGGATGCCAACTCTGGTCAGGTATGCGTGAATGTAGCTGATGTGGCTTTTGTCAAGGTGAATAAAATTCCTACCAACTTTCAATCTACCAGCACGAGCATCTTTTAGGGTTTGGACATTGTTTTGAGAGATTAGTTGAGCTGATCTGGAATGCTTGGCAAACTTTTTGAAATCTCCAATGGATTGGAAGTTTGCACAGAAGCTCCGGATGAACTCAGGGTTTGCAACAGGAGGCACCAATGCAGTCTGAAGCAGGCCCCAGAGGAGTCTGACATGAACAAAAAAACATTCCTATGCATTGAAAGTGGGTAAGTTAGTTTCTGTGCTTGGATTTAATTCATTGAGAAGGCCTTAAACTAACCTTAGTAGTCTTAAAGTCATCTGGGAAATCCTTGGTAATCGTCTGGTTGGGTTTTTTCTTGGTAGCAGATCCAGAAGCACCTTGAGTACTAGGACAAGAGTCCTTGCCTTTCTTGACTGGGGTGGTGATATTGCCTGGAATATTGGGGGCAGGCTCAGATTGAGCACAACGGAATGTATTTTTTTGGGTTGATTGGGCTACTAATGGGGCTTGCTTGTTGACAGGTGGATTGGATGATGTTTTGGTCTTAGCAACCTGGGTCTTCTTTGGCTCTGCAGCATGCTTGGGGCAAGTTTTTGCACTAGTTGAGGCTTTTGGGTTGGACTTCAGCCCTTTTGATTTTTCAGCCTTGTTGATTGAGGGAGAATCACGTAACTCAAGCTGGTTGATTTGGTCTTGCATCTTGCTTAAGGTGCTTTGAAGACTGGACTTGATGCTGGCTTCAAGGGTGGTGGCTTGATTGGCTAGAGCAGTGGAAAACATGGCCTCAAGGTTTTGGGGGTTAAAGGTTGGAACCGGGGGGTTTGCATAGTTTGGTGGGGCATTTGGATCACTTGGAGCTGGGGGGGGGGGGATATTGTTGTCGGTCATGTTGTTTTGGCAGAATACAAGTAGTGGGGCTGAAGATTTTCTGGATAGAGCGGAGAGAGGGGAGTGGGTGAGTATGGATGACTTTATGCTGCTGAGGAATAGAAAAGTGGCATGCCGGGGTGGGCACTGGGCACTAGGGGACCAAGGGCAAGGGAAATTCTCATGACAGCTGTCTCACAAGCTGTCGCGCGATGGATGAGGTATGGATTCCACTGTCGCGCAAGTGTCGTATGCAATTTCGCACGCGCGACACCAAAATGCCTCGGGTGACGATTATGCAAAATCGTCACTGGATTGCTTGCATTGTCAGTCGGTAGAGCACCTGCTCAACATTGACGGTCGCAGGTTGTCGTCGGTTCGAGCCCGGCCAGAGTCAAGGCTTTTGTTTTTAACCCCTGTTCGAGGTTGCGCCCTTGCTCCTTTGGCTGTTCCCAGCCCATGACATCATGCCAGCTGATCTTGTCCACCAGCACGCCGATAGACCCCGTAATGGTCTGGTGGGTGGGCCAGTTGGTATGTATTACCTTTGAGAAACACTCTGGCCCATCTGACCTCTGAGTACGAATATAGAATGCATGCGTGCCTGTGCCCTTCGATCCACCATGCGCCTGACTCCAATAGCTCAAACGGCGATCAACACGAGTGAGCAGAAGCAGTATCTCAGAGACTCAGATTACCCTCGCCAAGAATGCCGATCGACAGCCGTGGTACTCCTTAACTCTCACAAGTCCTGTGCCCCCTATCTTAGTAAAGAAGAATATGGTAACGCAGCGCAATGAGCGGGTTAGCTGCTAGACGTCAGAAGAGCTCCCCCAGCGACATCCTTGAGGAAGCAGAGGTTCTAGCCTGTTTACACCCACATGTCGATGGTCCAACCATGCTCTGTTTATGCGAAGATACATCAAGCGAAGCTCTTCGATGGAAAAACTACGAGACCTGGATCTGAGGGAGGTTGAGTTGTCGAAGGGACTCGCTGTAATCACAACACAAATCCTAGACATGTTTTTCAACTCGTCTTGAAAATGGTTTTCTTTTTTGAGTATCCTTTGATTTTTAAACAGAATTTCCAACATCCCAAATTTAAAACCAAATGAACTTCTTTCTGAGCACATCCACCGTTTGTAGTCCTGGTCACGCTAGACCTCAAGTAACCCCTTTTGGGTTGGGATTGTTTGAGTAATCGGGTTTAGATAACAATCATGGCTAAGGGTAATGACAAAAAAACATGAACAAGAGGATATGGGACGATCTAATACGCTGATGAGGAAAAACCATATACAACAGGCTAGTGAGACTGGTCTATTTATAGATTAATCCCAGTTGATAGTGGACTTTTCCATTCTGGTAAAGGTAATACAAACTTACCCTGCATACGTTCCAGCGGTCGACCACTTGATGCATTCGATAATCTTCTGTGTGCCTTCTCCTCGGTAAATGCGTTTTATCTTTTTCTTTGTTAGTTGATCTTGCGCTTGCGTTGACAGAAGATTGAATATCAATCGGCATTTCGCCGATCGTTTCTTTAACAGGGGTCGCGGGAATAACAGCGGCATCAAAGCCTACGATAATCTCTGCATGGGTGGTCTTGATAACACAAGGTGGTAACATTCATGGCGGGGACGTGAAGGCAGGTTTGTGGGCTATGGAGAGAAGTATCAACACCTGTGGGTTAAGTTTTGAAAACGGTTTGATTGGTTTTTCAACAACAACTTTTCCCTTTCCTGCAAGCAAGCTCCTAAAGTTTTAAATGTCGGCTGAGCTTAAAATTGAATCTTATTTTAAACCAGTGATCTTTCCACAGGATGATAAATAAATATAATCGCAGGAGAAACAGAGAGATTGAGAGTACTCAAAACAACTCCCAATCCCTAGGCGGACCAAAAGGTATGGCTGGATCACATTTTTCCATGTACATTTATTATACTTACATGAAATCAAAATGATGAGCTGCTCATGTAATTAATAGTTTCATCTTGATTTTCCCAAGAAAGCTGGGCCCCATCCAAAATTGACCTTTCATGCTGAAAGGTCATCATTCCCACACTTTGTCAGGCTACTAGATGCCAGGACCTTTGCAAGCCTTTAGATACTAGAGTTGAATGAGTTGGAATAGATTAATTATTCAAAGAGATGCAGCAATAATATTTAGTTTTATGAACAAAGCAAATGCAATTTCACATGCCCAGCCCACACACTAGGAAAGGGGCAAGGGTTTAGGCAGAAATGGTGCAAATGAGAAAGACTAACACTACAAGAAATCACAGAGTGAGTAAGGCTATCCTTCAAAGTTCAAAGCTTAATCTCCAAGTCAAGTGGAAGGTGCAAGGGGAAAGATTTTATAAGGGAACTGAGGAAAAGCTTGATGTAAAGAATCAGACTCAGAAATGATGCAAGAACATATGAAATTAACCAAATGAGGAAAAAATCTGCAGGCAAGGTCAGTGCCTTTTAAGGTAATCTATATTTTAGTGTGGATGAAAAGATAAAAACTAATAGACATCTACTCTACCTAGAAATAGCAAAGATGCAGAAAATTTATGGAAAGGCAAGGCTAAATGAAAATGACAACATTAAGGTACAAGCAAGGGATGAAAACATGTGAATGAACATTACAATAGAATGCAAGTGGCAGAGTAATGAAATTAACAAGGGTGAAAAAAGCATACTGGGTCCTGGGAATAAGGAAAGGTGTGATGAATTTTTAGCAAGTAGTTGAAAAATGGACTATAAAAGCTCTGAATTTAATTTTCAAAAATAGCTGGAAAAGTACTGGAAATGATAGCTAGGCTTGTGCAAGATTCAAAGATGTCTGGAGATGGAAGTGCAAGGGTGTGATTCCAATTGCAAGGTAAATTGGAACTAGTTATAGATAGTACTTTAAAGTGTAAGTGCAATTGTATTTGGTGACTGAGTTTCTGGAGATAGAAAGCCCTTGAAGTCAAAAGTGGAAGCAGATTGCATTTGATTTTTACAATAATTTTGGTGTCATTCTTATGGAGAGAGGTATATTATACTAAGGAGGGGGGGATATGTGAAAATAATGTTAAAAAATAAACCAAGAGCTTGGAGTGTGACATTTTCCTAGGTACAAAAATTGCAAGCTCCTGCAAGCTTTGAGTAAAATTTTCTCATCACTTTAGTGTCTCAAGTCCCTACTAAATTACTACTGCTATACCCTACACCAGGGGAAAAATGGAGGCACATGCTAGAATGTACCACCCTGTAAAGATGTTTGAACTTGGTTAAAACTGGGTTGTATCTTTGTCCTAATAGGCTGTATCAAATTTAAGCAAACCTGCCATTTTTTAATGGAAGGTTTGAACCCAAATTTTCCATTTCAAAGATGCCATTAAAAATAAAAAAAAACCACTTGTTTCAGAACAGATGTGTCAAATTTAACATTAAATAAGTGGGTTTTTTCAAGTAAAGTATATAAAGGCCTTCACCAGCTCAACCACATGTCATTCCTCATCATAACCCCTGGTTTCAACCTCCAACCTCATTGGAAAAAATTCTACCTCCAACCTCATCCAGAAATTTGATTCATTGCTCTCATCACTTCATCAATCTCATCTTGTCATTGCTATCCTCATTGATTCATCACTCTCATCCCCTCATCACTTCATCACTCCCACCTTGATTCATCACTCTCATAAATTTATTGCTTTCATCACATCCATCCTCTCACATTGCTTCATCACTTTATCCCTTCATCACTTCATTCCACCTTTCATCACATCCTAACTCTCATTGATTTTTTGCTTCATCACTTCATCCCTCTTACTATTTTTAAATGACACCTCAGCAAAACTCCCCCTGCAAGTCAACTCAACCAAAGCAGACATCCCCCAGGAACTCAAAATCCAACAATCCCCCCCATCAGCTTCCAAAATCTCAAGTCAGCTCAAGAGAGCTGATCACATCATCCTTGTAAACTGGCTCAAAATTCCGTCCAACTAAAATTCTTGCTTTGAGAAACACAAGTTGGCAAACCTCCATCCTCTAAGGTTAATGTTTATCTCCTGATGGCTAATTAACTCAAGAATAAAACAAAAGTTAGGCTGGATCTTTCATCCAAACAGATGCGGGAGAAATTCAAGAACTATCAATCCAAGTACAAAAAAGCCCACTCCATTTCAATATCCACTGGCTTTGGCATCACTACCTCTGATAAAGCCAAAGGAATCACCTTGGTTGTTGATAAGTTGGACTCCAACCCACTCCATTTCAATATCCACTGGCTTTGGCATCACCAACTCTGATAAAGCCAAAGGAATCACCTTGGTTGTTGATAAGTTGGACTCCATTTGTCCTTTTTATGTTCATATGGATGAAATCTTTCAAAAGAAAGCCAACATCACCCCATTAGATGCTTTCAACACCCAATAATCTGAATCTGTTGAAGATGAGGACTTGGCTGTGGATACTCAGCCTAGCAATGATGATCCAGATGAAAACTATGAATGGCCCCAATCAAATGTGGAGGAGTATATTCCAACACAACCAGCTCCAATCATTTCTACATCAGCATTGAAAAAAACTTCCTTGGACCCCTCACTTCTTTCTTTCAACTGCTCTCTTCCTTGGGCGGTAGAACTTAAAGATTTTGCCAATGAGGAGAAAGTTACTCCTGTATTGCCACTACCGTCAACATCTGCTCATGTAAGCACCCAATTTCTTTTATCTTCTGTCTTTTTAATCCCAAATGATTTAGATTGTAAAAAAACATCCTCATATGTTCCTGATTGGCCAAAAACTCAAGCCAATGGGGCCTCCCACATTGCCTTCAAATGAGAGTGACAACGTTTTCACACAAACCTCCTCTGAAAAGGGAAAGAAAAAGGCCTCCAATTCCATCAAACTCAAATCTAATAGCCCTCAAAAGCAGAGAAACACTTCAAATTTTTCTGGCTTTGAGGATATCATGGAGAAGCAAGATTCAATTAAGTCCATTGATTAATTCTCCTTGCTTTCAAAATCAAGCTGATTCCTATTCCCCTCCTACAAAAAACAATAAAATCACTAATTCAACCCAAAAAACTTCAATTTGAAAAGGAGAAGTGGGATTGTCAACTGGATATGGATTGTCAAAAGTGGAAAGATGAGATTTTGGCTCATCAACACAAGTTGGATGCTGAATCGCAAATAAAAAAGGCTGAGCTGGAGTTTCAAAAAGAGGAAAAGGAGAAGGATTGAGACCAAGACCAACTCAAAAAGGAGAGGGAAAGGCTAGCCACAAAAAAATAAGATAGTTTATTAGTAGCCATGCAATGTATTGGTAGCAGTAGAAATGTGGATGAAATAAATGAAATTACTCAATTGCTTGGCTTGTAAATATATTTGCTTTGATAAAAGTTTTAAAAATAAAAGCAAAAAAAATATTTTTGATTGCAACAGCATTTGAGAGTATTTTTAACACCACCAATGAAAAAATCTTGTTTATTTTTATTTATATTTTTTTCCCTGAGGTATATTCTGCCACTGTCCATATCCTTGCTATTGTTTTGAGGGTTTTTGTTAATTTGAATGGAAATGGCCATCCTGGTTTGAGTGGCAAACTCCACAGCAGAATATGTACAGTGCTTGTATGTATTTGCTGAAAAAACAATTTTTAAAATACCTTTTTGTTTGAAATCAATCCCAAAAACCAAGTCAGGAAACACAAATTGGCCGTTGGATAATTGATAGTCATCCTTGTTGTTGATACTTTGGCCATTTGATTTTTTTTTGGGACCACCAGTAAAAAGGAATAGCAGGAGAAATAACCTTTTTCTAAAAAGGAATAGGAGGAGACATCATCTTTGTCAATATGGGGAGACTTGTAGAAGGAGTATGAGGTGAAGTTGATGTGAGGGGAGCATTCAAAAGGAGTGAGGTCAGATCCAAATTCCAATGAGGAGAAGGAAGGGATATTTTTTTCCATCAAAGCTTCATGGTTGGAATAAAATGCAAGTTTGGCTAATTTTTGAAAAATTTGGCCCAGTATTTGAGAGACCTTGTTGGACCTAAGGTTCAAAAAATAATACTCTTTAGGGGAGGATTTGACAGCATCTTTCTTCAAATATTGTCCAAATAGTTCAGAAGGGTGCATCAATTTTTTCCATCCAATTGCCCACATTTTCCCACCCCAAGATCTTGAGGCACCCACAGTGTTGACAAATTTTTGGGATTGGTGAATGAATGTTGTTACTGAGTTGATGTCCTTCTCTTGCTCAGAGTGTTCATTCAAAGGGACAAATTTGATGATTGCAACCATAGCCTCATGATCTGATCAATCTTGAACATAAACTTCTCCAGAGCTGAAGAAATGGAATTGTTTGATCTTCTGTTTGGCCTTTTCCAACTCTCCAGGGGAGGGTTTTTGACTTTTCTTGGCAATGGAAGGATACAAATTCAAGGGGCATAGTTTTCATGAAGACAAAACAGCCTTTTCATTAATTTTTTTCTCAGTAACTTCCAATGCAATTTCAGAATCCCACATTTGAGCCCTCCTTCTCTGGAAATCCCTTTTCTTCCCACTTCTCTGTATGTTTTTCAAACTATCTCCTTCTATAGTTTTCCCTCCCAACCGTGTACTTTGATTGGGGTGAGGATCAAGATGGAAATCCATCAATTGTTTAACATTTTGAGTTTTTTGGGAGAAGAAAGGGTGGTCAAAGCGGTGGAATGTTGGATTGCATTGCACGGAATAAAAAACAAAACAAAACAAAAAAACATTCATTAGTCCGGTATAATCAACATAGATGATCAAGAAACATAAAAAAAAACATCACCAGTGAAATGTCCTAAAAAAAAGGAGTCAGTCCCCTTATTACTCATGAGGCAGGAGGAGAAGGAGGCTCAATCAATCAATTGGTCAGGAGGAGGAGGAGGAGTATGGGTGATCAATAAACCAATTGATTTGCAATCAATTGAACAAATGATAGCAAATTGATTGGTAAATTGATTTGCCATTGACTGACCAATTGATTGCAAATTAATTGGTCAATTGATAGTGAATTGATCAACCAATCCATTGGTTGATTGGGATGGAGGGAGATGGAAAAGAAGGAGAGGGAGGAGGGGTGTTTCTTACCTAGAGGAGTGATCAAGGAGGAAGGGTGGGGGGGGGGTCCTAGACATGAAGCACACAGACAACAAGCAAGAGATGAGAAGGAGGAAGAGGAGGTTGGGGGGGGGGGAGCTTACCTGGGGTTCTGACAAAAGGAGGAGGGGGGGTCCTAAAGAGATGGGATGAGGAGGAGGTGGATGGTGGATGTTGAGGTTGAGGGTGGAGGGTAAGGTGGAGGTGGATGGTGAGGTGGATGGTGAGGTGGATGGTCAATTGTGAGGTGGATGGTCAATGGTGAGGTAGATGGTGAGGTGGATGGTAGATTTTGAGGAGGATGGTGGATGGTGAGGTGTAGGAAGGGTTGTACTGGTGGGAGTGGACCAGTGGTTTGAAAGTTTTGGTTATGTTTTTCGTCTAAGTCCACCAAAGAAAAGAAAAAGAAAAAGAAAAAGAAAAAGAAAAAGAAAAAGAAAAAGAAAAAGAAAAAGAAAAAGAAAAAAAGAAAAAAAGAAAAAAAGAAAAAAAGAAAAAAAGAAAAAAAGAAAAAAAGAAAAAAAGAAAAAAAGAAAAAAAGAAAAAAAGAAAAAAAAGAAAAAAAGAAAAAAAGAAAAAAAGAAAAAAAGAAAAAAAGAAAAAAAGAAAAAAAGAAAAAAAGAAAAAAAGAAAAAAAGAAAAAAAGAAAAAAAGAAAAAAAAGAAAAAAAGAAAAAAAGAAAAAAAGAAAAAAAGAAAAAAAGAAAAAAAGAAAAAAAGAAAAAAAGAAAAAAAGAAAAAAAGAAAAAAAGAAAAAAAGAAAAAAAGAAAAAAAGAAAAAAAGAAAAAAAGAAAAAAAGAAAAAAAGAAAAAAAGAAAAAAAGAAAAAAAGAAAAAAAGAAAAAAAGAAAAAAAGAAAAAAAGAAAAAAAGAAAAAAAGAAAAAAAAAAGAAAAAAAGAAACAGGGTCAGCCTATGATTGTTGGTTGAACCACCAAATTAAATAAATTCAGTGTGATTTACCTATTTAAAAACCAAATTCTATTCATCAAAGTGAGCAAGTGTGAGGGGTAAAATCTGCCCTCTCATGGCAGAAGATGAGGGACCATATGAGACAGGGATGAATTTAGGAGTACCAGGAATATTTTCTTCGAATATTTTTTCCCAATCATCTTTGATTTTGGCCAGAAGGTTGTGAAGGATTACACAAGTGATAATCCAGTTGATGAGGATATTCATTTCTTTAAAATTTTGAAGCTGTTTTTGCGTTTCCCCTAAGCTGGCCCATCTTCCTCCTCAGGATTCCTATGGCCTGCTCAATCCAAACTTGGGATTGGGCAAGATGATAGTTGAAATCAGTTTTGGATTTATTGTTGGATAAAACATGGCAGTATGCTGGAATCACATATTTACCACTAGCATAAGCTGAATTGGCCAGAAGGGATTGATCTTGTTCATAGTAGTTCTCTGGTTTTTGGGAAATCCATGTCAAATTGAAAACATATTAATTGTGACATGAACCTGGAAGGCCAGCATGGAGGGATATGAACTTCTTGTTGTTATCACAAACAAGTTCTAGTGCAACAGAGTATCTATAAAAACAGATAGAAAATATTTGGTCAGTGTGCTATCAAAGGTTTTGGAAAAGAAATGAATTGATTGCCTTTTTTTCCAATCAAAATAGTGGTTGCCATTAGCTTGGGTTTTTGACTCAAGGGAATAGTGGTTCCATCAAAAAAACCAATGCAACCAGGAAAGCCTTCAGTCTCCATTACTTGAGATATCTCCTTGCGTTCTTCATTGGTTTTCCAACAAATGGCTGAGCTACAGAAAGATAGGATAGCATTCATGAATCTTTTGGTGTATAATTCAATGAATGCATAACTGAGCAAGAATAGAGTTTCTAATTGATGAATTGCTGCTCCATTTCCATTTGATCCCAATCTACAAAGAGCAAAGGCCAGTTGGATAGCTGGATTGCATTGATGATTCCAAGAATTTTTCTGGAAGATGTGGTGGTCTTCAATCATCTCCAAAATTTTCATGAATGAAGGCAATAAATTTTGGACAAGTTGCTGGAAGCTTAAGTCCAGGAGGAGATGAAGTTTTTGCCTTTCATAAATAGGGTTGTGAAGAGCGTGTCTTCTTGGAACCATGTATTTCTTTTCCAATAGAGAATTCAAAGCTAACCAAGTCGATTACAAATTGGATTCTGAGTCAGAGCCTGAATCAGAGTCAAATAATAAAAAAAGTTCATTCAGCTTTTTTGTGTTTTCACCTTGCTTCTGGGAAGTTTGGTTGGACATGTTGAGAAAGATGGTGATGTGATGTGGGGTGATGAGAGAGATGATGATGGGATGTGTGTGAATTGATGTGGATGTGAAGCAATGGAGATGAGATGTGTGTGATGTGATGGAGATGGGATCAGTATGGATTTTCTGAGGTGGAGGTGTGGATGGGTGTTTTGCATGCAAGGGATGGTGGATGGATGATAATGGCGGATTTGATGTTTGAAACCAGCCATTTCCATGAAAAACACCATTTTGAAATACACCAGTTAGGGGGTGTGTGTATTTCAGAAAGCCACCATTTAAAATGGTAGGTTTGGCCAAAAGAAATGGTGGGTTTCTAATGGCGGGTTTGCTAACTTTGATACACCCTAATTTGGGAAATCTATCCAAATAACTCCCAAATACCCACAACACAACTTCTTTTGAAATATTTTATAACAAATTTGCAATAAAAGATTATTCATGCTTGAAAGGAGGTTCAATTTTAACTCAAGGATTCTTTAAGATTGCTCATATTTTTTGGGAATGTATGGTCAACAAATTGGTTTGATATAGATTATACCAATTTTTTTGAATTTTTGTGTTCTTGGAAATTCATTATAAAATTTCAATCATTTTCCCAAAAACATTCAAAGTTAAATAAATCAATCAATCTTGGGAGAATGTGTCTGGTGGTAATCTGGACCTTGAAATTTGGAAAACAAAACCACTCCAGCTGGGTCCTTATTCATTTCAAAAAAAAAATCTATCATGTTTTCATTCCTGTTCTTTGACATAATATCCTCACAAGGATGGGCCTTTTTATGCCTCACAACTTTGGCAAAAACTCAAGTATTGCAAGAATATTTACTGAAGGCTTTCAGATTTGAAATATTTTCTAATAAGCTGATTATTTCAAACAAAAAATCATACTGAGAGTGTAATTAGCTATTTTATTCATGCTAAAAGCGTATTCCTCAAATTTTATAACTTTTTCATGGCCTTTTTACCCATGTTTTTATTTGATAGCAAATAGAACTATCACACTTGTTTCTAATTTTATATCATGGTAAGGACTTCCAACATTTAATTTCTTAACAAAAAATCAAAAAAGGTCATGAGTTAACTACAAACTAAGTAAACTATTGTAGCTTGACTTCTTAAAAAAGCAAAAAAAAATGAATTAAAAAAAATTATTGGTTACTTGTGTTGGATTATTATTCAAAGATTCATCATTAGCTTCAAAAGCCCCACAACAGAAGTGGGGAAAAATAATCAGAGATTAATTAAGATAAAACCAATGTATAATTTCTTTCCCATTGTTTTTCACCTTGCTGATATTCCAGTTTGTTCATACCATTCTAGAAAGTAAATTGATGAGGATAATTTGAAAGCTTTGATTATTTACCTTCCCTCCTGATTTCGCCACAGCTTTCTTTTTTGGATATATATTTTAATGATTTTGTAATCTGGTTTTGGGTTTTTATTGAATTGAAAGCATCTGCTCTATGCAGAACAAATTTTGAAATATCTTTCACAGGGTGCTTTTGGACTAAAATATTGCTAAATTTTTAAAATAGTATTTTTAACCATTCAACTATTCAAACATTCTGGTGGCTAGCCTTCAACAAAACTTGGTCAATTTCTGTCCAACTGATGAATTTTCTATAAGTTTCTATGAGTGGAATTTGGTTGGTTGAGTATGCACTTTTCACTTTTTTTGAAATGTCTCTTAACCTTTTTCTAAGTAGATATAATGAAGACAAAAAAATTGCAGTTTTTCTCTTGGAAAAGGTGGGACACAGATTCAAGGTATTTAAAATTTTTTAAATTGAGTTTCAGCCCCTCCAAGATATAATTACAACCCAGGTTTGATGGATTTATCCATGTTGAACATATGGGAGTTGGTGTTTCATTTTCTGTTTGAAGGATGCCCAATATGAATTAATTCCACCAAAAGGTTCAAAATTGAGACAGAAATATCCCCCAGACCTTCACCCAAAGCTATGGGGGACACTATATCCATTTAGTATTTTTTTTAAAAACAAATGGAATGCCTATACACATTTTCCTTGTTCATGGCTACAAGACCTTCTTCCAAATTGGATTTAAATGTTTTTCTGCCAATAAATCATAATCCATCTAAATCAAAAAATATTTGGAAAGACTTTGGAAGCAATAAAGCCAAACAATATCCCAAACAAATTACTATTGAAAAATCCCGCATCTCAGATTCTTTTGGGTGTTGGTATTCTGAAAGAAATCCAGTCGGTTCAAAAACTTAACTTTTGATTGGTGTTCAATTTTTTCATGTTAAAATTTGTCATTGATCTGGTTGGGTCCATTAATTCAAAAAATGAATTTTTAAAGATCCCTCCCCATTTTTTCTCAGCATTAATAATGAATAAAATTTTTCCTTTCCAAAGAAAACTCCAAAGAAATTCAATTTTTAGTTTTGGGATGAAATCTTAGTCCAAAAGTCTTCTTGGTTTTTTTGATTCAAGGTGATGCCCTGCTATGAATATTTTGTTGTTTAATGAAGCCTTGGCACACAAAACACTGGATCTAAAGAGATTGATGAACAATTTTATACATTTCTTTAGAGAAAAATGGAAATCAAAAAGAGCTGGCAGAAAAAAAAAAAAAAAAAAAACAGAAAGGAAAAAATAGGCTTGGGATGAAACTTAAAGTGGAGCAAGTTTTTACAAGCATTAACCAATGATTCCACTAGTTGAGAGTAAGTTCAATTTTTTATTTTTTTATTTTGGATTATTCCTGTCAAAAATCTGTAAGCTTGGTGAAATTTTTCCTAAGTGAGCAAGTTACAGCTGGAGTATAATATGATAAATGATAGGTTCCATGAATAATTTTGAGTCAAAAATTTCAAATTCATCTTCCTGTCTCAATTAAAGCAGTCCATTGATTCCCCCACCTGGTCTTGTCAATGCTAAAATTGAGTACTTTGTAATGAAATCCAAAGAACAGGATAAATTCAAAAACCAGTTAAATATTTTTGGCATGCTAGAAGAAATTCAAGGTCCTGTTATGGGCACAACCAAAATGATCAGTTTTAATAATTATGCTTCATTTTTTATCATCCACCATGTAAATAGTTTTAGTTTGATTGGCTTGAAATTTGAAGATAATTTCCTTTGTTAAACCTTTGATGCATGTGCATTGTATCAGAATTAGAACTGAATTTTTTGTTAGTTGAAAAAGAGTTATGCTGACCAGATATTTTGGAAAGGGGTTTTCAAACTGGCTTTGTAAGATGCAGCCATAAAATTTTGAGATGATGAGAGTAAGATTGGAAGTGAAGTCAAAGCAAGCTCAAGCCACAAAGTATGAGGCAATCTTCAAGGATGTTTTTATGGAACAGCTCAAAATAATCAAAAGATTTCCAATTTTGATAGATGGAGAAGGTTTTGAAGACTTTTGAAAAATAATAAAACAATTAAATGAAAGTTGAGGAAAGGTTGGGGAAAAGATAAACAAAATATAAATATTTTTTTTATTATTTTTATATAGAATTTTATATACATTTTTTTTTTTTTACAATTGTAAATTGATTCCAAAATATGATATAAAAATTTAACAAATCTGAAATAGAAACAAAAAAAATATATGAATTGAAAAAGTTGAGGGATAATGGAAATCAGATTGGATGGGATTTAAGAATTTTTGCAAGGATATTTGGAATTGAAGTCTCAATTAAAGCAAGTGGAATTTTGAAGATGATATGCTGGTTCCAATGAGGTAAAATCCTCCTCAGACTGGTAAACAAAAAGTCCACTCAACCAGATAATCCAATTGTCATTTGCATAAAATTGAATCAAGGACATGGCTTACTTCACTCTATGAGTGATCTTGAATATTTATGAATTCTGGAGGGGGTTGAGTCTTTCCCAGATACAAAAATTGAGCTGGCTCTAGAAGGGAAACATGGAAGACTTGGTGAATAGATTTAAATTTTGAAGTTAAGGATAATTTGAAGGTATTAGGAGAAATAAACACTTCAATTTTGAATGGGTCAAGTTTTTTTTTGGAGATTTGGCAAATAGGTCAAGTTTCAATAATATTGCAAGCATCAAGAAATACTGAATATCCCACTGACAATTTTTGTTCCAAGTTTTAAATTTTTTTTGATTTTTCATTATAACTCTGGTTTGCATCTTTGAGTTTGGTTTGGAGTTTATTTTTGAGGTATTGATTGAGTTTAAGATTATCAGTACCAGTTTGAGAAGTTACTACTTCAATGCAATTGAATGTTGGGTTTCTACCATAAGGAATTTGGAAGGGAACCTTTTTAGTGCAGGAATGAGTTGAGTTGTCATAGGAAAATTTTGCTAATGGAAGCCAATTTGAACAATTTTACTTTTGATAGCAGACATACATTTGAAGATATTGTTTGAGAGTTTGATTTAATTAGTTGGTTTTACTTTTCAATTTGTGGTGTTAAGCCATTGATAAGTTTCAGGTTATTTTCAAATTTTGACACAAAGGGGCCCAGAAGCTGGATATAAACAGATTTCCACAGTTGCTGAAAATGGTATCAGGGAGACAATGCTTTAAGGAGACATGTTACATGATGATTTTAGCCAGGTCTTCTGCTATGTTTCTTTAAAGAAACAGAGCCATCTTCAAGAAGTGATATAAATTCACCAGGATAGCATCATATACACCAGAAAGAATTAATTTTGAAATGAAATCAATGGGCAAAGAATTCTGAGGAATAGGTGCAATTGGAAGCAGCTGGAGAAGCCCATGCTTCTGGCGATTCAATTATTTGTTTCAATTACAATCATAGCACATTTCAACATATTCTTTTGCTTCACTGGTCATACAAGGCCAATAGAAGTCTGGTGCAATAAACTGGTAGTTTTTATCCTGAAAATACTTACCAGAAAGTGGAGAGTCATGCAGAGATTCAAGCAAAGTTAATTTAATACTAGGGCTATTGGGTACTGCAATACATTCATTATAAACTAAATAACCATTTTTTTGAATTTAGTAGTCCAAGTCAAAATTTGAGTTTGCTTTCTTTTAGATTTTGATGCAGCAAGGGTTTTTTGATTAGGCTTTTTGAAGTTTGTAGGCTCTATCTCAAATAATTTTGATTATAAAACTGAGCTGGGAAGACGTATTATAGAACAGTGTTCAGATGTTTTTGGGGTGTTTGTTGGCAAAGGTGCCCCCCCCCTTGGGATAAACTGTTTCCCAATTTGATAAAGAATCTGGTACTAAAGCTTGTTTCACAGGGTGGTACATTATTTTCAAGTTGAATAGGTATTCCACCCATTGTGCCTGTATTGACAAAAGAAAATTTTTGCCCATGAAATACTTGAAAGAATTATGGTACGTTAAGACCTCAAAGGCTTCCCTGAGATGTAGGAAGTATGTAAGCCATTTCTTAAAGCAATAAATTATTTCAAGAGTTTCCTTATCATGAATTTTTTAATAAATTTTGCAAGACTGGAACCACCTAGATTTGAAAGCTTTGGAATAATTTAAAAATTGAGAAATGACACCCACAATAGCATAGTTGCTTGAATCTGTTTTGAAAAGAGTGAAAGCTAGATTTTTAAATGAAGCAAGGTTATGTACCATTGTGAATATTCATTTGATATTTGAAATCCAAAGCAGCTTACTTGGAAGAAATGAAAGGGATTTCTTTTTGGAGAATATTAGTTAGATTAATGATTTTGTGGGATGGTGATGAATGAGATTCTAATAAAAATTACTAAAAAAAAAAAGAATTTCTATATTTTAAGCAAAATTTGGCACAGGTCAGTCCAAGATGTGTTGGCATTTCTCTGGTTCCATAGAGATAACCTCTTTTGAAAGTACTATGCCAAGGACTTGGAGAGTTCTTCTATTAAACTTGAAATTTGAAGGTTTATAAAAAAGATTTTATTTGCCAAATTTGTTCCAAAACTTTTGAAAACATGCTGAATGTTATTTTGGAGGCTTTTTGAGTATACCATTATATCACCAACATACACCACAAGGTACCTTTCTACAAGATCTGAAAAATTTTTGTTGATAAAATTTTGAAAAGTAGAAGGAGAATTACTAAGGCCAAAAGGCTTAAAATTATACTCATAGCTGCCAAACCTAGTTTGCATAGAAGTCAAATAATCATGAACTTTGTCTATTCAAATAAAGATATAGGTTTTTCAAAGGCCTAAATTTGAGAAACAATGAAATCTGCACAAGAGAGTCAAGAGATTTAACATTGGTGCTACTGGATAGGCATTCCTCTGGGTTACCTGATTCATTTTCCTATAATAAACACAGATAAAAAGGCTTCCATATTTCTTTTCAAAAAAAAAGTACTTTAGAACAGGTGTTTGACTTGCTTGGTCAGAGGAATTATTTTGATACATTTTCTGAAATTCATTCTTTAAGAAAAGTTGATTCCTGCTTCAAGAGAGGGTGAAAAGGACCTGGATCCTGGTTCAGACTATTAAGTTTGATCTTATGATCAAAGGGGTGGGATGGTGGAATTTTATTGTTTTTAAAATATGAGGAATCATCAGCATATTTAAAATAAACAGGAAGTAAGGAATCTTGATTAATTTCTAAATCTTCAATCTTGTCATCATCTTTGAGAAATGTGTTCAAAGCACTGGAGTGATACAAGAGGATCAGGGAGCTCAAAATACAGATTGCAGTAGTTGCCTGCTTCTATTTGAAGAATCAAGAAAGAGTTGAGTTGGATAGGTAAGCAATTACTCTAAGATCTGAAGAAGGAGTTTGGGACTGGAATACAGGATATTGAAAATCTCCTGGTGGAAAATTATCATCCAAATCAATGAATGTGTCAGTTAGGCTGTTTAGTTCCTGGTTGATGGAATGAAGGGAATGCTGGGGATGCAAGTTTTGAAGTTTAATTGATCCTTTTTTCCAATCCACATCTGGGTTTGAATTTATTAGAAAGTTGTGGCCAAGGATGATCTTATCCCATGGATTTCCAGGACAAATAAATCCCATTCTCGGGGGAAACTGGAATATGCAAAATCCCATTTTTCCTTATTGTTAACCCAATGAGATTTTTCTGATGTACTAATAACCAAAGAGATGGGAAAATTTCCTATCTTGAATTGTTTAATATTATTGGAGAGCAAATTCTAGAATTATGAAAGAGACCTTAGTACCCAATTCAAGTAGTACACTGTAAGGCATATTTTTGGATTGGAAAAGCACAAATCTTGAACTAGGAGCATAACAGGTATTGAAGCTTTGGAGATTTAATTGTGGATATTAAGATCATGTGTAGTCCTCTTTGCAATTATCAAAAAAACTGCAACCTATTTTTTTGACATCTTAGCCACTTCAAGTGCTAGCCATTAAGCACAATTATTAATTTAATGTTTACCTCCAGAATACATGCACAACCCTTCCTTCTCCCTCCTTGCCCATTCCTCATTCTTAAGAAACCCAGTTTCTTTGCACAAGAAGCTTTTCTTTTTGGGGGCTTTGCCCTTGTTGAAGGTGAATTTCAAAGTTGAAGTTGCTTTTTAACTCAAACCAACCGTAAATGTTTACTCAATCATCAAATAAACCCCTCCAACCCTATCAATCCACCAATCATTAATACCTCAACACCTGTAACAGAGTGAGAAATTTAACATAAATTAATCTTTAATACCAGCCTATTTAAATATACATAAAAATACCACATGCTTAAAACAAAAACAACAACACACCAAAGCACCATAATCCATATTGGCATTACACTATAGTACCAAGTCCATATCCGTAACAATTTTACACTACAACCAGTCCCATGAAACCAAGTTCCAGTGCTTTCCAGAATTTTTGAGTAAAAGAGAAGGCCGTGAAACCATCCTATGAATCACTCTGATGATTTATCTGTCACTGTTTGAACCATAAAACACATAAATATGGACCAAACAAGGCTAGGGCTCATGAGGCCAAGAAAATTTGACCATTTAACAAAAACAAAAATTGCCTTGAGAGGATTTATTTTCCTCAAAAATGAAACAAGATAAGGCCTCAAAAGTGCCTCACCAATCACCATGTGGACTTATTTTCCACCAATTCAGTCATAAAAGTCATGCAGCAGCTTACAGAAGCCAAGTATCCATGTATTTTAACTACCTGTACCTTTCCTGTACCTAGAGAGGCTGAGGACTGCCTTCAGAAGAGAGTTGATCATCCCCTGGGGCAGGATTTTTCTATTTAAGCAGGAATTCTTTTGCCTTATCCAAGTTCCCCCCCCCCCATGGCATCTGCCCATTACACCCAACCATCCATCTACCAATTGCCTGTTTTTTAGTAAACCAGCAGTAAGATAAAATGGAATATAGAATCATCTAAAACCTTGTTGTTGATAATTTGAGCTATCAATAGTTTTTCTTGAATAAGGTTTATTGAAAAGACCCATATTATCAAGCACCTTTGATTATAAAAGGGAAAAAAAAAAACATATTTTTCAACCGGTACCCTTATATATATAGTAAGAGCACCAAAAAAATCACAGAACAAGCTTTCCTTATTACCAGATCCCTGTTTCACAACCCATCCTTTGTTCCCATCCCTGCTTAAACACCTTCAAAAAAACCTTGAACACTTGTTGGGATTAGAAAAACAAAAAAAGAAAAGAAAAAAGAAAAAAAAAGAAAAAAAAAAAAAAAAAAAAACAAGAAAAGTTGAAAAATTTTTATTAATAAATTGGTGAACCCTTCCCAATGATCTGTTTTGACTGGGAATCAAATCCCAAAACCATATAAATCTAACCCTTAATGATCAATCTATTTCTGATCAGAGACCTATTTTTAAATCTCAAAGAAAACCAGCCCATATTTTCAAAAATGATCTTGCATACTTATCATAGTACTGAAGGGCAGGCAATTCACAACCACCCTAGTTTAACTCTATTCCTTCAGAATTAGTATTGATCATAGATTACCCTTAAAGTGACCTCCAGAAAGCTATTTTCTAAATTAACCATCATGTCCTTTTGGAATCTCTACACCGTTCTATGGTTTTCTTTTGTTCTTTCTTTTCTTTTCTTTTCTTTTTTTTTTCATACTTGCCTTGTCCATTTCAATTCTCCCAGCAGCCTTCTTCTCAAAACATAATGATAGGCAAGATGTTTAGGAACAACCCATCTTTTTCAGGATGCAGAGTCATCACACCCAGGTAGCTCTTCAAGTCCATCACAACTTTCAACCACAGGACCATCATGAGCCAGAATCAAAAAAAAAAAAAAAAAAAGATAAAAAGCAAGCCATCAGAAATGCAAACCTGCATGGGTTTGATGGTTTCAACATCAATCATCAATGGATATCTTGTAGGGAACTAAAATCCCCCAAAGAATTTCAAATTGGTGGGGGGGGGGTAACTTGAGAAAATTGATGATGATCACAGTGTCACTCCAGTGATTGATCATCCAACAAGACCCCAAGTGCATCCCAAAGGAGTGACTAATTTTCCAACTATGGGCAGCCTCAGCATCCATCCACCCAGTCAGACAGGCCCCTTGGAAGAGCACACTTAGCACCCCCATGGCTATTGCAAGCTGGCACTGGACCCAAGCACACCATCTAACCATGGAGAAACCCATCAAGTTTTTGGAGTCCGCTCCCTCTCGTGCCTAACAAGAAGGGGAACTAAGATGATGACAGGAGGCAAAGAAGCTGATGCTTTTTTTTTCTGTTGGTTGTGAGTTGAAGGCATATATAATTCATGGATCACAGGAAGGTTGATTAATTTATGTGACAAACATCAAGCTCTTAGGTCGAGTTTTTTTTTTTTCTAAAAATTTTTTAAACTTGTAAAAAACAAAATAGAAAAAGGAAAAGAAGTTGAAAAGGAAGAGAAGAGGTTTCACAACCGGAAAAAAACATGAGAATACTAATTTTCTAACACCAAAGATAAAATCTAGAGAATCGACAAGCTCAAGAGGGAGTTCCTCATCCGTCTAAAGCGAAGACACTTAAATGCTAACTCCTATTTGTCATTTAATGGTTTCTGTTCTAAAAATACGGCAGATAGAGGTGGGTAGGAAAGGAATGCCAGCGGAAAAAGTGACCGATCAAACAGAAGAATAACTACGTGCAAAGGGATATTCAAATCCTAGACCTCAATCCAGAGGCCTTTTTACCAACTTCGGTAATCCCAGACACCTTACAGACTGTGCCCTTGAATTCAGGTTTATACCTCGCCCCAGTAAATGGGTCTTCCACAAAGCCACTCGGTTGGTTGCCACTACCCTCCTGTTGGCGATAAATCGGCGTAAGAGATCCCGCACAAATATCGAAGGATGAAAATTGATCGTAATCGATCTCCACCGCATCACGTGGCGTTCGATCACCAGCAGAAAGTACTTGCTTAGCCTACAACACATGAGATATTCCAGAGTCAGCCAATCTGACCTTCAAAAAAAGCCAAGGTGGGTGCCCTTGGGGGAGAGGTGGGTGTTATACCTGATTAGCCACATTTGATGCAGGATTTAACTCCAATAACCTCTTGGCAAACGTAGCAGCGGTGACAAAGTTTTTAGATTTCGAAAATGTCGTCATCGCCAATCTCAAAGCCAAGACCAAATGAACGGATTGTAGTCGGCAGTGCGTAAAGTATGCTGCCAACTCTAGTTGCCGTTTTTGGTTGTCAGGTTCTTCATTCGCTATTCGCCTACGTTCAATCTCAAGCGAGAGTCCAATCAAGTATTCTCGACACGTGATGATCAGTTCTGATAACTGTTCGAAAAAAAAACAGACAAGTAGAAAAGGTACAAAGTCAAGCTCTATGCTTTGGAAAGGTATATCTATTCGGTAATTGAATGATAAACCAAATACCTCATTCTGTTCAGCTTCATCTTGTGTAATTACCAACAACAAAGATTGCAAGATAGCCCTAAACTTGGCCGAAGCCTCGTTGAACTCAGCTTTTCGGAAATGAGTATAAGCAGCTTTAAGCTCATTCCGGGAAATGGATTGTAAGCTATGAGCGACCGCGGGAAGGAGGTTCCTCGGGTTAACTTCCTCGGGATCGCGTCGTAAGTACACTTCTAAGGGCGGTAAACATGCACTCGCTGGGAGATATGCTCTTGAAGCGAGGTAGGTGGAGAGGAAGAGAGCCTTGAGGGGTGAAAAGTCGACAGCGCCAACTTGCCGGTTGAGAAGCTTTATAGTTGATTTGCAAGGAGCCGAAAACGTGCAATCAGACCGTATCCTGGGAGGCGAGATTCGAGAGATCAGGTCCAACTTACTTGCATGGCTGTTTCAAAAGAGCCGGCCGCGACATGGTCAGCTGCCAAGGGCGAGTTCCTTAGCCACAGCTCACTCTCTTGAACGCCTTCCTTGACTTCACCATCCGGTCCATCTTCAGCTTCGGCGCCCACGTCCTCTGATTCACCTGGTTCTGCGTCTAGAGAACCAGCGGGGATCTCGCTAGCTGCAAGATCCCAAGCTTCTTCCACTTCTTCAGCGGCGGCCCCTTCGACATCCATCGCATCATCATCATCGGCAGCCCATTCATCTAATGGGTCCCCACCACGGTTTCCTGCCAGTGAGTCCATCAAGTTAGCGTTGGTATCCATGCCAGACGCTTCGGTGAGGGCACGATCAAAAAAGCTTTCACTCGTGCCCACACTCGGCCAGTTAAGCTCATGACTCGCAGTGACGACAGTTGGGGGCGCAAGGCTGGCGCTTTTCAACTGTGGTAGTGGTGGGAGTTCCTCCTCAGTCAACCCAGTCATTTCTAGAATTTCGTTTGCTTCTTCTTCCAACCCGTTCGATTTGGCAGTTAGGTAAGCCAAAGGATCTATAGAAAATGGAGACAATCTGAGCACGCTCGATCGAGAGTGGAACGGATGCAAGCTTCAGGTTATCATTAGTGGAACTGTAACTTACAAAGGCCAACATCTTTCAAGACCGAAACTCGAGCCTTGACATTACCCAGGTAGAGAGCGTTATGAAATCTCGACATGTGATCGGCCCTCATTTCAGCGATCTTCGACATCTTCTGTAATTTTTCGATGTTGCCGGTGATAAGGTAGAGAAACGAAAGGCGATCGAAATTTTTAGTACGTTGATAGCAGATTTCAACGATCTGAAGGACATGGCATTCGTTGACGGAAACGAGTGTAAAGAATGACGTCAGTAGTTTCTTCGCAGGTTGGTAGATAATTAAGTTCCACTTGTACGGGCGTTCATACGTACTTTTTGGTTGCCTTGTTTTAAAGCTTGCTGGCCCAAACGGTTCCAAGATGCGGGTCGATCAATGGCTTTAGCCGTCTCTAGCGCCACATCCAGATTTCCGCATTCGATAGCCAAATCGAATCGAGTCGTCTTGTCCTGCACGAAGTGCAAAGCAATCTAACAACAGAATCCAACGTGAGAAAATCGTGGGTGGTAAGCAACATCAAGACGTTCATCACTTGAGTGCAGACCCACTTCAGGAAAGCCCTTCTTTTGAAGGTAAGCAATTATGCTTTGTCCGACCAAGTTTGAGGTTCGAATGATATGAAGGACTTCATCATAGTTATGGCGGACTAGAGCTAATTTGAATCGATATTCAGTGGGATCGATCGGGACACCTTTTGGCTTGGCATTCCGATCCAAGCAATGCACCATTTTTCCCTTGACGCGAGTCAGATAAACAGGCTGCTCAAGAGTTTTGATGATCCCGTTATCCCTGAATGCAGCGAAAAAACCCCGAAAAGTTATCAATTATTGCGTTGGATGGCAAAACGATCAGTCTGGGGAAGGAGGGGTCTCACCCTTGGGGCAGGGCGTATTTGATGTGATTTAAAGTAGAATACACCAGTATACCGCAATCATCCCAGGCTCCGGATTTGATCCGGATAGTTTCATGGATTAAACTATGCTGTGCCAGAGTCTTGTTGGCAATGATAATTGCTGTGTGGCAAAACAACGTGAGCGAATCGACCGTAGAAACAGTGTGAAAAGAAGTGAACGGATGATAGGAGTGACCAACTGTGTTTGCTCAGCAAAGCTACCATAGCGCCGTCGTTGCTCCAAACAACATATTTTACAGGGGGGGTGGTGATCTCTGACACAACTTTCTGTTGCTGGATATCAAAAAGGATGACGGAAGTATTGGTGCTCAGTAAGAGACTCGCGGTCCCACCGTAAAAAATATCGTTAGTCGGGCTGGGGCACTTGATCGATTTGGTAATGGAATTAGAAAGATCTTTGATCTCAATTGTTTGGGCGGCCTTGTCTAGAACAGCAAATCGATTACGCGCTACGAATAGTGCGGCTTGCCCAGTGCCGCGTTTACCCTCGGAGGACGAGTCGCGGACTTCGCCGGCGTTCATGTCCTTGGGCAAGTTGATCAACTCATACAATCCATTTTCGGCAGGCTATCCAAAATTAAGTTCAATGGGCTCAGTCTTAAGAATTTACAAGCAACATTCGGTCAAGCTTACCGAAGTGACCAAGACCGCTCTTTCAGCTGGATTATAGCTAAGCGTACGTGGTTGAACGTACTGACTTCCGAATTTTTTGACGCTGATGACGCTGACATCCGACCCGGTTGAGAGATCATGGACTCGGACATACTTGTCACGAACGTAGAAAAGAGTATTGCCGTGCAAGCTGAAGGCGGGTCGCTCGCGGTCAAGCTTGAAAACGATCAAGCCAGTATCGTGACCGGCGGCGAAGAGGTTCAATTCGGGATGGGCTGTCAATACCCAGAATCGGTCATTTTCTCGCCGAAAAGTTTGAACTGCCGTTCTTTTGCTCATATCCCAAACACGAATGGTTTTGTCTTCCGAATCTGAAATAATAAGCTCATGTTTGGGATGAAATAGCACAGCAGAACTTTTTTTTTTTTTTTTGAGAATGTGAAGTGAGGGGAAAAAGACGAAAATGACGGTAGCGATCAGCAGGGAGAGATGAAAGCGGAACAAATGGAGGAGATGGGGTGGAACAAACATATTGTTGAAGTGCCCGCGACAGGTATCGACTTCCCATGCTTTAGTTTCGCTCATTCTCCACAGTTTCACTTGTCGGTCATCTCCACAAGATACTATTAAGGGCAAGGTTGGATGAAAGGTGGCCCAGTTAACTCCCCGATCATGACCCTCAAGAACATATTTGACGACGGCATCAGTGTTGCCAAACAGATCGGCCTGCCCCGAATTGGCTCGTTGGACCTGGTCTTCAAACGACATGGGTTGGGCCGTTGTGCTTTTCTTTCTGAGACCAGTTATATCCCACACCCGAACTCTGTAAAGAGGCTTCAGATCAGAATCAAGTGGCCGATCGAGTTAGTTTTTGCGTTTCCTCACGTTTGATCCATGGAGCATGAGACAATATAATCGTCCTTTGGATGGAATTCGGCATACATGATGTAATGACTGGGAAAGGAGGACGAGGAGGTTAAGCGGACGATACAAAGCAATCCAGGCAATGAGCTCGGTTTTCTTTAGGTCACCATGACAGCAAATGAGGTCGGATGCAGAGAATAAATGGACGATTTACTTATGACCAGTGAGGATCGCGATGCATTGACGAGATTGCCAATTCCAGATTCGGATGGTCTGATCGTCGGAGGCAGAGAGAATCCAAGGATGCTCGCGATGAAAAGAGACCGATCGAACGTAATCCAAATGACCATGCAGGGTGAACAGACATCTCCTTTGTTTGTAGTTCCAGACCTGTGGTGAACGTTCAAAACACAAGTTCGATTAGAATCAGGTCCGAAGTGAAGATGAGTGAAGGATCTGAATCAAGCCAGAGAGTTGATGACCTTGATCTTATAATCATCTCCACCAGAGACGAAAAGCGGTTGGCTCGGGTGGAAAGCAATACCACGGACGGGTCCTGAGAGGTGAATGGGTAGGTTGGAGGAATAGGTAACGATCAGTATTCATGAAGCCTACATGGAGAGAGAGGATTAGACTACGGAATCGATCAAGTTACCATCATGTTCGTCGAACCGTTCGACGAGAGTACCCATTTGAAAATTCCACATCTGAATACTACCCGAATGAAGGGAGGCGGCCAAGAGGGTCAATTTGGGATGGAAAGCGATTCCCTTGACCCGATTGGATTTAGATTCGAACTAAAGATCGATCAAAAGAGGTTAGTGTTAGCGACTGTTGGGGAGGAGCTGGTTAGGTGAAACAAGGGAGAGGAGGGAAGAAGGAGAAGCCAATCGTACCTTAGTGAGCATCTGCATCTTGAACAGTTGGGATGGTGAGGAAGCTTAGTAGGAGATCGAGGATATTCCGGATAAGGTTGTGAGTGAGATGGATAGGATGATACTGCTGATCGATTTCGATCCAAGATAGATGGAAGGTTCGATGATGATCGTGGTTTCTGGATGGGTCGAACTTCCCATCCAGTTTCTACGAAGGACGTCTTCTGCTATTGGGCTCGATGTTTGAAGGGTGTTGGAGATGTCGATCGAGATGATGATGATGATGATGATGATGATGATGATGAATTCTGGTGTTTGACTGTGCCTGATCGATGGATGGATGAAGATGGCTTCTGCTTGCTTCTTGACCAGTTTTATGTATGTAATGTGTAGTAATGCTTCCTCGCTGCCCTGCTTGGTTTGGGTTGATGACCTCCGACCAGTCTCACTCTCGGCGCCCCTCCGCTGGCTCATGAGCTGATGACCGCGGCCAAACCCAACTGCCACTCGCTCGCCCGGCCAACAACCGAACCGAGACGCTGCCTCGATGACGTTGAGGATGACCGTCCAACCGACGCTGCGGCAGGATCCATGACATGACCGCCCACGGTCAGGCTGGCGTCACGTTGACCGATGACATACACCCTGACCCAATCCACCACCTCACCCTGACTCGATCACTCCCCAAGCTCATCTTCACATCTTGCCTTCACTACTTCTGCCAACCTCATCACCTCATATCAACCCTACTCTTTCAATCAAATCAGCCCACTCAGAAGACCTCAGTCCCCAAATTCAATACAGAGACCCAATTCAACTAAGCAAACCTCTCTAAGGAATCCCACATCAGTTATAAGTCCTCCTCCTTGATGAACTTCAGAGCCAACCATATCATTCTTATCAACCAACTCATAGAATCCAGATAACTATAACACTTGCCTTGGGTCTCACCATGAAAGTTGGTTTGGAAAACCTTTGTCTTCTGATTTCATCAGTCATCTACTGATTGCCAATGATGAGCTTCAAAAGGATGAAAAAAAAAAAAAATTAATCCGGATGTTTCATCCAAAACAGTCGAGGAAGTAATTCATGAAAGATTAGGAAAAGTAAAAAAAAAAAAAAAAAAAAAAAAAAAGAGCCAACTCTGTTTCCAGTGCAGCTTGATTGGCTATCACAGGTACCAATCAATCCAAGCAGATCCATTTGGGTTTTGATTAATAGTAATCAATCTTTAATTTATAACATAAATTCAATGAACTCTTTGGTAAAAATTAAAAAATCACCCCTCTAGCCAAAATTTTGATTTACACAGGTCTGAGCCCATCAATCCTGAGGAGATGGCTAAAAATTCATTAACCTAGTTGAAATGATAATCAGTAACTCTTTGAACCCCTCTAATGGAAAGCATATTCTGACAAGGATGATAGTAAAAAAATGATGGTGTGAATGGAAAAGTCCATAAGAACTTTGAGGATGCACACTAAATGAGAAGAATAAAGTAAGTTAGTCTCAAGGAAGTGGGAAGATAATGGGTGAAATCTCTAGGAAGCTGGAGAATGCTTCAAGGAAATTCTCAGGTGGTCAGGCTGGGACTGGGCTCAAAGACTCCAATGGAAAGCAGATTGAGGAAGTGTAGACTTTGGAAAAATCAGTCAAGGTTGAGGCAGAGTTTCAAAGGCTCAGAATATTTAATGATTAATTTCTAAGGAACAACCAATGAAAATAAATAGCAGGAATCTTTTGTTTTCAAAAAATGAGAAAGGATCTGAAAGCATGAGTCACACATAAAAAGACAGAATTTGAAGAGCACACATGACCATGAGAGTGGTCACTACATGTATAAAATGACCTGCAATAACTTCATGTGACTCAACAAGGATGTCACAAAACAACTATTAACAAAGGGGAGTTGCTAGATTGTACATGCTTGTTGGGGTAGAGTTGCTGAGCTAACTGTATACTAACTGGTGCAATATACAGTCTGGCCCAGTCTAAATTCACACCATCAAAATTAATAAATCAATGACCTCCTTTGGAGAAAGGCATGATTCTAACATTTTTTTTATTACTAAATTACCACCTTCAGGCTTGGTTTCCCACCCCAACAAGGTGTGCAAACCCTCAAAAGTTGTGCCAATACAAATAAGGTATGAATTTTGACAATTAGGGTTTGAAACACATTTCTAAGGTTTAAAGTAGTGCCTTGGATGAGAGAACACACCTTTTGAGGGTGTGTTGAGCTTCCTAAGGCTTTTAGATATTAATTGAGGCCTTGGGGGGCTAAATTAAGGCCTCCAGGCCCCCTGTGGGGCCTGTCTGGGGTAGAACCTGTTGGTGAATTCAATGATAGACACTAATGGAGTTAATTTAATAAGTAAAAATGCAAGGAAATGTATTTTTTTGCAAGGAATTCCAATCCAACTTCATATTTTGAAAAAAAGCTTTATACAAAGTAAGAAAAATGATATGGATTAATTTTTTTCACAAAACAAAAATTGAATTTTTGTGGTGTAAAATAAATACATTTAATGTACCAAACATAACACAAAACATATGAAAATGGTATATCAACCTATTTGATGAAGGGAATTCAGAAATTTACAAATGTTTCTACCAAAAAATAAAAAAAATCAATGGCAGAAATAATTATAAAAAATATGAAAAACAACTTTTTTTTGAAGAAAAGTCAAGATTTTTGATGGAATGTAAATAACTCTGTACAAAGCATAGGAAGAATTTATGACAACACTGAATATATCTGTTCCATCAGGAGAATCTGAATTTTTTTTAAAAAAAAATTCAAGAAAAATTTCATCAAGTTCTAATATTAGGCCATATCAGAGTTAGCAAACCCACCATTAGAAACCCACCTTTTTTTTTTTTTTGACAAAACCAACCATTTTTAATGGCAGGTTTCTAAACTACACATACCCCGTAACTGGTGTATTTTGAAATGGTGGGTTTCAAACATCAAACCTTCCATTAAACCTGCCATTAATGCATCATCATCCATCCACCATACATCACATCTAAAACACCCATCCATGCCTCCGTCTCAGCAAATCCATACTAATCCCATCTACATCACATCACACACATCTCATCTCCATTGCTTCAAATCTCCATTGCCTCACATCTCTATTGCTTCACATCTCCATCTCCACACAAATCCCATCATCATCTCATCACCCCACATCACATCACCATCTTTCTCAACATGTCCAATCAAACTTCTTGGCAGCAAGTTGAAAACACAAAAAAAAGCTGACTGAAACTTTGTTCATGTTTGACTCCCATTCACACTCTTATTTAGACTCCAATTTTGAATCAACTTGGTTGGATTTGAATTCTCTATTAGAAAAGCAATGAACTTGAGGCTGACTCACTTGGTTTTTTTTTTTTTTTTTTTTTTTTTTTTTTTTTTTTTTTTTTTTTTTTTTTTTTTTTTTTTTTTTTTTTTTTTTTTTTTTTTTTTTTTTTTTTTTTTTTTTTGGTGGACTTAGACAAAACCAAACCAAAACTTGCAAACCACCAGTCCAATCCTTCCTCCTCCTCACCCTCCACCTCCACCTAACCCATCACCTCCCCTCCTCCTTTGGTTGGCACCCTAGGTAAGCTCCCCCCCCACCTGCTCATTGACACACAGTGGTATGTGAAACCATAACAGCTGCAAAGTGGAATGACTTTCATCCAGTCTCATAGCCTTTAGGTTAGGCCTTGCCTCTCAGTTTGGTTTTCAGTTGTGCAAGGTATGACACTCATCCTCCTCTTCCCTCCCTCTCACCCATTCTTGCTGACTTGGCCCCTCCCTCCTCTTGGTCTCCCCCCCTTGCTTGCTTGCCCGCCCCTCCCTCTTGCTTGCTTGCCGGCGCCCCCTCTTGCTTGCTTGCCGCCCCCCCCCTCTTACTTGGTCACTGCTGCCCCCCTTCTTGCTTGCTTTCTGGCGCCCCCTCTTGCTTGCTTGGTCACTGCTTCCCCCCCCTCTTGCTTGGTTTTTGCCGATCCTCACCTCAAGTTTAGAATGTGCCTAGGAGGGAACAAGATGGGAGGAGATCAGTTGAAAAACATGATTAGAGGTGGAAAGCAGAGGGCTTTGAAGCAAAATAGGGCTCAAATAAGGCATTTAGAAATTTCTTTGGAAGTTGCAGAGGAAGGCATTAATGAAAAGGTTGTATGGTCTGGACGGAAAATACAACCTTTGGATCTGTCTCCTGCTATCACTGCCAAAAACAAAAAGAAAAATTGAAAACCCTCACCTTCAATTGGAGGCCTTTTGATTTCCCTTTTCAGAGGAGGTTTGTGTGAGAACTTCATTGCTCTCATTTGAAGGGGATGTGGGAGGCCCCATTGGCTTGAGTGTTTTGCCATTCAGGAACAGATGAGCCTGTTTTTTTTAAAATCTAAATCAGTCAGGATTAACCAGAAAGAAGAGAAAAGAACTTGGTTCCTTACTTGAGCAGATGTTGATGGCAATGGTGATACAGGAATAACATCCTCCTCATTGGCCAAGTTTTCCAGTTCTTCCACCCCAGGAAGAGAGCAATGAAAAGAAATAAGTGAGGTGTCCAAGGTTGGGTTTGACTCATCAACCAATGCCAAAGTAGATGCAATTGGAGCTATTTGTGTTGGAATATCCTCCTCCACATTGGATTGGGGCCACTCATAGGTTTTTTCAGGATCACCTTTGCTAGGCTGAGCATCCCCAGCCAAGTCCTCAGTATCAAATGAATCAAACTTTTGGGCATCAAAAGCGGCTAAAGGGGTGATTTTGGCCTTCTTTCCAAAGACTTCATCCATTTGAATATAAAAAGGACAAATTTAGTCCAACTTATCAAACACTGAGTTGATTCCCTTGGCTTTATTGGAGTTGGTGATACCAAATCCAGTGGAGATTAAAAATGAGTGGGCCTTTTTGTACTTGGATCAATAGTTCTTGAATTGATCCCTCATATGTTTGGATGAAAGATCCAGCCTACCTTTGGTTTTATTCTTCAGTTCATTTGCCTTCAGGAGATAGCCATTAAGTTAGAGCATGGAGGTTGGCCAACTTGTGTTTCATTTTTGGATCCAAAGCAAGCATTCTAGTTGGAAAGAATTTTGAGCCAGTTTACCAGGATGATGTGATCAGCTCTCTTGAGCTGACTTGAGCCTTTAGAAGCTGATGGGGGAGGATTTTTGAATTTTGAGTTCATGGGGGGTGTTTGCTTTGGTCCATTGGATTGTTTAGTAGACTTGTGGGGGGAGGTTTGCTGAGGGGCCATTCAAAAAGAGTAAGAGGGATGAAGCAATGAAGTGATGAAGTGATGGAGGGTTGTGATGAAAGCAGGGATGAAGTGATTAATTGATGAGAGGATGGATGTGATGAAAGCAATAATTTGATGAGGGTGATGAAGCTATGAGAGCGCTAAAGTAGATTGATGAAGTAAAGAGGATAGGAAGAGATGAGAGTGATGAATTGACAAGAGGGATAAAGCAATTAGAGTTAGTATGTGATGAAAGTAATAATTTGATGAGAGTGATAAAGTGATGAGGATAGCAATGAATTGATGAGGATAGCAATGAAGATATGAAGATTGATGAAGATATGAAGAGCAATGAATCAATTTTTTGTTTGGATGAGGTTGGAGGTAGAATTTTTCCAAGGTTGGAGGTTGAAACCAGGGGTGATGATGTGGAATGATGGGTTTAGTCAGTGAAACCCTTCAAATACTTTATTTTAAGAAACCTATTTATTTTCAGGTAACTCTGACACGTCTGATGTGAGATAAGTGGGGTTTCTTGATTTTTAATGGTGGGTTTGAAATGGTGGATTTGGATTGAAACCTGCCATTGAAAAATGGCAGGTTGGGTTAACTCTGATATGCTCTATTAAAACCAAGCATAAAAAATTTGCTTCTTTGAAAAAAACTCAAAATTTCTAGTGATATTTAAATACCTTTGAACAAGCATAAATAGAAATAGGAAAATGCTTCATATACCAATATTATCATGGAAACTATAATTGGCTCAAATTTTCCAAAAAATGATTCATTGGGTGACATGATAAGAATAATAGGGCACATCAGAGTTAGCAAACCTTCCAATTTTTTGACCAAAACCGCCATTTTTAATTGTAGGTTTCTGAAATACACCTACCCCCTAACTGGTGTATTTCAAAATGGTGGATTTCAAACATCAAAACATTAATTAAACCCACCATTTATACATCATCATCCATCCACCATCCATCAAATCCAAAACACCCATCCACACCTCCACCTCAGTAAATCCATACCAATCCCATCTACATTTTATCACACACATCTCATCTCCATTGCTTCACATCTCCATTGCTTCACATCTCTATTGCTTCATATCTCTATTGCTTCACATATCCATCTTCAAAAAAAAAATCCCATCATCATCTCCTCACCACACATCAAATCACCATCTTTCTCAACATGTCCCATCAAACTTCCCAGCAGCAAGTTGAAAATGAAAAAAAACTGACTGAACTTTTTTTAGTATTTGACTACCATTCTGACTCCAATTCAGACTCTGATTTGGAATCAACTTGGTAGTCTTTGAATGCTCTATTACAAAAGCAATACATGGTTCCAAGAAGACAAACTCTCCACAACCCTATATATGAAAGGCAAAAGATTCATCTCCTCCCCAACTTAAGCTTCCAGCAACTGTTCCAAACTCTATTGCCTTCATTCATAAAACTTTTGGAGATAATTGAAGACCAAAACATCTTCCAGAACAATTCCCGGAATCCTAAATGTAATCCAGCTATCCAACTGGCCATTTCTCTTTGTAGATTGGTATCAAATGGAAATGGAGCAGAAATTCATCAATTGGAAAATCTACTCTCAGTTGATTATGGAAAAATTGACTCATAAACAAAAGGAGTCATGATTTCTATCCTATCTTTCCATTTCTCAGTCCTTTTTTGGCCAACCAAAGAAGAACACAAGGAGATATCTAAAGTAATGGAGACTGAAGGATTTTCTGGTTGCATTGGTTTTGTTGATGGAACCAACATCCCATTTAGTCAAAAACCCAAGCAAGATGGCAACCACTATTTTTATTGGAAAAAGAGGCAATTGATTCATTTATTTTCCAATGACTTTGATAAGCCTTTTGATCAAAAACTGACCAAATACGTTGCATCTGTTTATTTAGATACTCCATGGCTCTACAACTTGTTTGTGATAACAAAAAGAAGTTCATATCCCTCCACGCTGGCCTTCCAGGTTCTTTTCCTGATTCATATGTTTTAAATTGGATGTGGATTGCCCAAAAGCCAGAGAACTACTTTGAACAAGATAAATAACTTCTAGCCAATTCAGCTTATGCTAGTGGAAAATATGTGGTTCCAGCATACCGGTGTGGTGAACCATTTGGGACACCTTGGGAAAAGAATTCAAAAATTAAAAAAAAAAAAATTATACATATTTTTTTGTCATACCTTAAATCAAAAAAAGGAAAAAAAAAAGAATTTTTTTTTTTGAACTTAGAAAAAATTTGGATCCTTCACTCCAACCCTTCCTGTCCTAGTGGTGTAGCTCCTCCTCTTCCTTCCATCGCTCCCACTTCCCTCCTACCCTGCGTTCAGTCCCCCCTCCTTATGCTCAGGCCTCTCTTGCTAACTTTTGGCCATGCGCGACTCATCGCAACGCTCCTCCTCATCCTCATTGCATTGCTCCTCCTCATCCTCATTGCATTGCTCCTCCTCATCCTCATCGTATTGCTCCTCCTCATCCTCATTGCATCGCTCCTCCTCATCCTCATTGCATTGCTCCTCCTCATCCTCATGGCTTGCATCCTTGATTGCTTCCTCACTTTCATTGCGACCATTGGTCGTTCATCATGATCCTCCCCATTGCTCATCATCAAAACCATCCAGCAATGATGAGCATCATCATCATTGCGCTCACTAACTCCATCATAATTGCCTCCATCATCATTGGGATCACCCTCTCCTCCTAGATCAGACAATTGGCAGCAACCATCCTCCTTTTTTTTCATTTGTCATTCTCTTTCTTTTTTTTTTTCTCTCTCTCGCTGTTGTTTCTTCTTTTCATTTGATTTTTTTTGTTTCTTTTTTTTTGGTTCTTACTCTCTTTTTCAATTGTTTGCTCACTGCCCTTTTTTTCTTTTTCTCTCATTTTTATTTATTTATTAATTTTTATTGTTATTTTATTTTATTGTAAGGTTTCTTTCTTTCTCACCCCCTCCAGATTTGGATGGGAGGGGGTGTTGCATTGTTACTAGGTGTGCGAACGTCCGCATGGACGTTTGCAAGCGACAGGCTGGGGTGAGAATCTCTCACCCCAGTCTGGAAGATTGGCAGAAGGGAACCGGGCCTCCCCAAGCTTGAGCCTTCCTTTGTGAAAAAAAAAGAAAAATCCGCTTTCATTTGTGTTATCCAATTGTAAATAGTTACAGGGCTCTCTAGCCTATAAAAGGAGGGGCTCTCCGCTGCTTTTTTTTGATCATCAATTCTTCCCACTAATGAGAATTATGAGCTTCTGATCCAAGAGCTCCTTCCTTTGTGAAATTGATCACTTATCTGGATATATCTTTTGATTATCCCTTGATCCTTATCCCTTACCCTTGACTTTTTTTAAGTCCAAAACTCTCATCTGCCCTTCTGTGGCCCTGTTCCTTATCACCAACCATAGCCTTGCTGGTTGAAGAAGAATTCATTCAATTGAATTCTTGAGTGTGTTATACCACTCTTGATCCCTTTTTCTGACCATTATTTGGTCTTGATCATTCATTTGATTGTCTTTCTGTACCAGTCACATTTGACTAAGAGTTTTTATTAAGTTTAAACCTGGAGTGTTAAACCTCCCTTTAATTATTCAATTTGCATTCTGCCACACTATTCTTGAATCCTTGAGAAGTGTTGGGTTACTCTTAGTCAAAAATTGTTACTGTTTGTTTCAGTGATCCATAAACGTATTGCATTGTCTTGTTCAGCCACCCACCGTTATCTGGTACCCTTCAAGCGCTTGATTGCGGAGAGTTGGGCAGGTTCATTGAGAACCTGGAGGTTGATTGGGTTTGAGTTGATCACTCCCAAGCACCTGCTGACAACCAGAGTTATTAGCGTGTGGGCGCCGTTACTTACAACTGCTTTGTTCTATTGGACTCTGAGCAAACTTTAACTTATTTTGTTCAAAGTCTTTCTCCTCATCATCTTGGTTCAGGTAGTGCTTCTTCCCCCCTCACCTATTGTTTCTATTGACTTATCCCTATCCCTTTTGATTCTTCATTAACAAAGGTTACTGGACCTTGATCCTGGTTACATTTCAATATTTTTTGTAACACTCAGGAGGGCAGCCTAAAAAAGCACCTATCCCCTCCACAGAACTGCCAACGCCCTGCACCATTTGGAGTCTTACATTTGGTCCCCCGGGCCGGGATCAAACCAGCAACCTTGGGATTTACAGTCCCAAATTTGTGGAATCAACTTTGAAATCCAATCTTTTTCTCTTTTTCTGTTTTTTCTTTTTTTTCTGTGTTTCTGTTATCATCTAGATCTGATCCGTGGAGGCAACTTGTTCCAGAAGTAAGTCTTACCAATTGTGCACCATCAAGGGGTTTGATCCTAGTTGTTTTTTTGTAAAACCTACCCTTGCCACACTCGTGAGCCGCTTTGGAAATCTGTTCTTTGGATCCCTTAGGAAATCTTTTGTTTAAATGGAATCTATTGGTACCCCTTCTACCTCTGTTTGGGCCAAGATGATCAAGATCAAACCTCAGAACAAGAACTTATGCTTTAATGGTACAAATGTTGAACGGTTCCTGGATTCCTACGAGATGGCTGCTGAAGTGGACGGTGCTAGCAAATATGACATGGCTTATCAACTGCAATTCTTTATCTCCTCTGATGAAGTCATGGAAGTGATTGAATCATTCAATGGATTTGAATCCCATGACCGGTTACTTCTTAAGGAGGCAATGACTGCCTATTGGGGCAAAATTGATATAGCTAGGTTCACTCTCCAACATCTGGATGCCCTAGTCTCTCAATGGACCTCCAATGGTGGTATCTCCTCAGCCTCTGATTATCAAGCTTTCAGAAAATCTTGGGACCCTATCCAATCCTATCTTATCCAAAACAATCACATTGATACGGTGGACAAAATTTGAGTGCGATTTTTTCAGTCTTTCTCTCCAGGAGTGCAGGAAAGAATTAAGGATGAATTGGTGAAATCTGGATCCATGATCACTACAAGAGATAATCAGTTCAAGCTCCCTGCCTTCATGGTTCCTAGGAATACTGTGGATAAAGTAATGAAAGGTCAAACAGCTCTCACCTTTGAAAAACCTAGAATCACTGAACCATTCCCTGCCCCCTCTTTTCAAGAATCTAACAAAATCATGAATAAGATGGAAGCCAATTGCAGACCTAAACCAAATCCTCAGACCCACCGGGAAACACCTACTATTGATGAGATCACCAAACTCCTTCAAGCTTTTGAGAATAAAATGGATCAGAAACTCTCCTCTCTGGCTGTCCCTAAACCCTCCAACTCTGTTCCTAGGTCAACCATGGTTTGCTATTATTGCCACAGAGAAGGTCATGGAACTGGTCCCTGTCCTGAACTCCAGAAGGACAAGGAGGAAATGTTGGTGGAACAGAAAGGGAGCAACTTCTTTCTGCCTAATGATGCACTTATCCCTTCGATTCATCTCATCCAATTCATCATGTGGTGGCCTCTTTCCAGCCTTCTGCTCCCAAGAAGGCATCCTTGGCCTCTTTTGATTTTTGGTCTGCTTGTGGAACTCTTCAAACTTGGTATCCTCCTGCTGTCTCTTCTTCCAGCTTTTCTGGAAATTATCAATATGATCCAGCTAGGAAACAACATGAAGAACCCAGACCTCATAAAGCTCCTCCTGTTCCATCTTCAATTCTTTGAAAACCTGTCAAACATCAATCTTCACTGGAGCCTCCTTCTTCTGAGTTAGAAGACATGGAAGTAGAAAAGGAACCCCTCATGGATAGGTTCCCAGAATACTCTGATCCTGCTCCTCTGCCATCCAAATCACCTTCACCAACTGATCCAGTTATAGTTCCACCCTCACCTGAACTTCCTCTTCCAACTCAACCCAAGGTTTGATTCGAAAGGGGAATTTCCAAAGACCACCCCAATGCTGTGGAAGGGGTATTAAAGAAAATCTCTGATCTTAAAATCCCTGATCTATCTGTGGCTGAACTCCTTTCCATCTCACCATCTGTGGCTGAAGGCATGAAGAAATGGGTTCCTTGGCAACGTGTGGAGATTTGTCCTGATGAATTGAAAGTTTCCTCTGGAACCTTGATGGAAGACTCTGGTGGAACAGATCCTCCTTCTGATTCAAATCTTTATTCTTGTCCTCTTGGATTTTTACCATGCTCTCTAGGTGACTCATCAAAATTGGATTCTCTACTTGTCAATTCTGGGTCCCAACTAAACTGAATTTTGGATGCAATGGCCTGCAAGCTCAATCTCAGTCCAAGGGTCAGCTTCAACTCTGCTGTTTATGGAATTGGGAATCAATCTTGTGATTTGGTGGGTATTGCTGAGGATGTGTAGTTTGAATTGGTCAAAATAGTGTTGGAACCTGTCACTTTTGGATCACTTGTTTGGAAGGTCCTATGATTTTGGGTTGTCCTTTCTTAATAGACTTTGGAGCCACCCTGATGTTTTCTGATCAAGTTGGGGAGAGAATTCTTCTTCCTGATGCTGATGGTAGGAAGATTGAAGTTCCTCTCTGTTCTTTGGATTCTGGTTGTTGGGAAAGAGATTTCCCTGGTTTTTCACCTAAATCGGTTCTGAAGGGGAAGCAGAAGGATCCTTCTAACTCCTCCCATTTTTTGGCAGAATAGTTGGTAATACTAATAGTTGTAGTTCTTCTAAGCCTCAGACTCCAACTACAGGGTCAACATTTATCTCTGAGGCATATTTTTCATCCTTTTCATCTCTTTCTTCTTTTTCTTCTGATCTCAAAAATGTCCAAAATCAAAAACATGTTAAAACACAAAATTCCAAAAATATTTCTCTTCTCTCTGGTTCTTTTGTTTCTTCTTTCCCTTGTACTCTTATCACTGAACAATCTTCCTATAGCTCTGGTTTGATTCTCTGCAATGAATATAAACTAGATCCTGATCTTGATTCTTTTCTTAATGGTTTTGGTATGGAGGAGTATGGGCTCCAGTGGAGGCACTTGGGGGTAAAAGTAAGTCCTCCCAATTTTGCACCATCAGGGCATTCTTCTACCATAGTTTTTGAAACTCTACCTTGTGCCACACATGGGAGCAAAACATTATCTTTTGGATCCTCTTTTATGGAAAAGGCACCTTTTGAAAATTTTATGGAACATCAAACTTGGAGGATGTTTGAATCTGGTCTCAGTTTTTGTACTCAGGTCTTGCTGGTGAATGCTTGGAGGAAACAAGAACTTCTCTCTTTTGCGACTAAGTATAAGCCAGTTGAAAAAAAGGTCCAGCCTGTCAACCAACCCATGCCTCTCAATCTCAATCCTCCTCTCATGCGTCCTCCTCTATCTCATGATCCTTATTGTGGTCTATCTCACTCTCTTACTGGCCCCTTTGTACCTTGTGGTTGTGTCACTGAAGAACATTTGAAGGTGGTCAACTTTGGTCCAGATGGATGGCTTTTACCTGATGAGTTAAATTTGATCAAAAATATCTTATCTCTAAGGGAAAAATCTATTGCATTCTGTGAAGAAGAGAGAGGTCTCTTGAAAGAATCCTATGGTCTCCCTTATATCATCCCTGTAGTTGAACATAATCCTTGGCAAAAGAAAAAGATCCCTATTCCTGCTGCAAAAGTCAACAAATTCATCAAGTTGGTCCGCAAACGAGTTCGTACCGGTCTATATGAACAGTCAACCTCCAGTTACTCTAGCCCTGTTTTCTGTGTTCTAAAGAGTAATGGTAAACTTAGAGTAGTTCATGATCTCCAACCTCTCAATAAAGTTACTATTAAGGACTCTGGTGTTCCTCCTGCCACTGAAGAATTTGTTGAATCCTTCTCTGGGAGAGCCTGTTATGGTCTAGGAGACATCATGGGGGGTTATGACAAACAATCTTTGCATCCTATTTCTTGCCCTCTCACTACTTTTGATACTCCTCTTGGTTGATTTCAACTGAATCAATTGCCTCAAGGTGTCACGCTTTGCACTTAGGGATTATTGTCTTCATCACTTTGACATTTCCTCTCCTCAGTACCATTGACCTCAGTCTAAAAGCGTGACACAAATAAAGCAAAAAATCAATGGTGCAATCCGCTACTTCCTCTGGCTTGCGTTGAACTTCCAATCTCGGCAACCAACTCAGTATATACTTGAAAACTTTGCGGTTAACTCCATACCGGTTGGCCATCCATTATGAGATCCAATCTCCTTCCCTGGCCAATCAACAGCCTTGGACTTCCATCTTTGGTCATGCATTGTTTGTTAGTTTGCATCTACGTCTAAAATATAAGCCATCATTACTGTAAAGTTCGCAATTGGACTAGTGCCTACCCTGCATACACTATTACTTCTCATTTGCATTACCTTCAACGTCACTTGCTCCTTTCCCAATTTGTCATACAATTGTACGCTCAGATTCTATTGTTTTGCACTTACGCTATGACCTTGGATCCGTACTACTGCTTCATTTCCTATCCCGTTCCTGTCATTCATTGCCTCACCGCTTCAACTGTAGTTAGCTCATCACCAGGTTGTATCTAGTCACTTTGGATTACCTTATAAGGGCTATCCCCTTGCCTGATGATTGTCTCCTCAGTTAGTTAATTTCATACGTTCTTGCATTTTTCTGCAACCTAGTTATCACATCGGACTCAGGTTGATTTTCCTTCTTCGGAACACATTCCATTCCTCTCGCCGTTTGTTGAGTGGCATAACCAAGTTTGCACTTTGCAACTGAGTCTTGCTACTTGCACTTGCCCTTGCACTCAGCATTCCTTTGCGCTCACAATCATCTAAGAATTGCCCTATAGTACGTGGGGTGGTCGTGTGACAGTAAATTAACTAACTCAACTAATCAATTGTAGCTTGCAAACCTATAGTAGACTTCTTTTCTCAATGTCACGTACTTGCTCAACCGGGAACGCTTCCCTCGCCCCTTAAAATGATGAGATTCATTGGGTAGGGAGAACCAGCGCTCCTCGGGCCCAACAACCCTTAGATCCCGTTCCTCCTTCAAAATCGCCATCTGTTGAACCCCTCAATGATCCACAGACTCCTTCACGGGATGTTCCGACGGACCCTCTTGCCAAATTTGCAGATTCCAACCATTCTTCCAATGAAAACTTGACTCGTGGTAGACCAGGGGTTTGCACTAATGCTCCCAAGCCCGATGCTCCAACCCTGCTTTTGACATTGATCCAGGCCCTCACTCATGGTGCCCAGCTATCTAGTCCAAGTACTCCTAGCTTTCGCACTCCGGGCATGAAACAACCCAATCACTTTACGGGAGAACACCCTCATAAGCTTAGATCCTACCTACAGTCTTGTAAAATCATCTTTTCAAACAACTCCAACAATTTCCCTTCCAATAGACATAAAGTTATGTATGCTTTGTCCTTCTTAGGAGGTAGAGCCTTGCAGTGGTTCAAACCGTACCTCGAACTTTTGTCCAGAAACAGTCCCACTTGTATTCTCAACAACTGGGACAGGTTTGAGAAACAACTGTTCACCCTGTTTGGCGACCCCAATGAAGTTTGAAATGCCAAATACAAACTTAATAGTTTAGTTATGAAGGAAAATAGTAGAGATTCCGTTTATATTTCTCATTTTCAAACCTTGCAGTCTTGCATCCAGTGGAACAAGGCCGCTCTTCTATTCCATTTCCGAAAGGGTCTACCGGCACGCTTAATCAAACAGCTCGCAGTTGGGGGTCATAAGACAACCTTGCTTCAGCAGCTAATTGATTGAGTGATTGAGCTTGATAATGGCTATCACGACAAGAATTGCTCTTGGCAAAACAACCATGGACCTTCCACCTTGGCTCCAAGGGTGGACAACTCCTTGAAGCAAAACACAAGGAACCCAAAACTATCCAAACCAACACCAACTTCAAAATCCATCTCAAAAGGGAAAACCGTTGCCAAAACTCCAAAGTTCTTGGACAAAGAAACCGGGATGCTACGGAGCAAGGAACGGCTACAAAGGGAGAAGAATGGGCTGTGTATGTATTGTGGAGGAAAACATGATGTCAACAGTTGTGCAAAGCGGTTAGCACGTGAAGCAGCTAAGCAGTCAAAAAATTAGCTTGCAGTTTTTCTGATGCTTGCAAGGAAAACTACACATTATCTAAATCACCGCGAGTAAATCTTTGCACTTGCAAGTCACTATGTGCTCCAAGTTCAAGATTTATCCTATTCCATTCCGACAACACTCCTTATCAAGTATTACTTGATTCCAGCGCTAATGTTTCCTTCATCAGTGAATCTTTTGCCACTTCCAAAAATCTTACGCCTTCCAAGATAGGTAAATTTCCTATCTATTTAGTAAGTAGTGCAACTGAACCTTCTTATTGGGTTTCCCAAAAGGCAAAATGGACCTTTGCATTCTCCAATTTCCCCAGCTTTGAATGTGATTTATTTGTCTTGGCTATACCCGGAATGGATGATACCATTCTAGGCCATGATTTCCCAGTTTACTGGAATCTGGATGTGAATTGGCAAGAAGGAGTAATTAAACTTTGAACCTTGCACCCCCAGAACGCTAATCTTTCCGTCAATCAGGAATTAAACAGCCTACCTGACACTGTCAGTGAGTTGGATGACACTTTTCCGCCAGGAGATTTGCAATATCCTGACCTTCATTCCCAAATTCCCTCTTCAGATTTAGGAGTTATCGCTTACCTATCCAGCTTACCTCTTTCCTGTTCCTTCAAAGAGAAACAGACACCAACCAAACGGTGTATTTTGAGCTCCCTAATCCTCTCGCACCATGCGAGCACCTCAAACCCGGTGCGCAAAGATGACAAGATTGAAGATTTGGAAATCATTCAAGAGTCTTTACCTTTGGTTTATCATGACTTTGCTGATGTCTTCTCAGCTGCAAAAGCAGATAAACTGCCTCCATCCCGTCCTTACAATCACAAGATCAAACTTACTGGCCCACCTCCGGCACCAGGACCAGTTTACTCTCTCTTGACGCAAGAATCAATTGCGCTTCAAGACTACATTGCGGAAAATGTAGCAAAAGGATTTCTTTGACCAAGCAATTTGAATACTGGTTCACCTGTCCTATTTGTTCCAAAAAAGGACGGCGGACTTTGCCTTTGTGTTGACTACAGGAAACTGAACCAGGTAACCTGGAAGAATGCCTATCCAGTACCGCCTATGTCACATCTCCTTACCCTCTTCCATGGAGCTGCTTATTTCTTGAAGTTAGACCTTTGAGGTGCCTATAAACTAATTTGCATTTGGGAAGGTCATAAAATTGGCCGCAATGAGAACCCGGTTTGGCAGTTATGAGTATACCGTCCTGCCTTTTGGCCTCTGTAACGCTCCTTCCACTTTTCAACATTTTCTCCAATCTCATAGGTAAATACCTCGTGGTATATCTTTATGATATACTAGTCTACTCAAGGAACCTCAAGGATCACATTGCACATGTGCGAGAGGTGCTGCAGCAACTTTGCAAGAATGACCTGTTTGCAAAAGCCTCTAAGTGCAAATTCCATTCCTCTTCTCTTCAGTTTCTAGGTGTCCTAGTCTCGCAGCAAGGACTATCAATGGACCCAGCCAAAAGCAAACGCATATTGGACTGGCCTCCACCTTCTTCCATTAAATCCCTTCAAGTTTTCCTTGGTTTCAGCAATTTCTATAGAAGGTGTATTGCGCGTTACGCCAAAAAAACCGTGAATCTTACTAACCTTCTTCAAAAAGACACTCCTTTTGTTTTTACCAAACAATCTGCTTCGGAGTTCAAAGCTCTGAAGAAAGCGTTCACCAGTGCTCCAATACTTGCTCACTTCAACGAGCTAGCTCACACTATTGTCGAAACAGACGCAAGCGACTATGTGATTGCAGGAGTAATCTCGCAGTTCTCTTCCTCCACTTCTCTCTTTCATCCCGTAGCTTTTGAGTCTTGCAAGTTGCTCGCTGCAGAGCTTAACTATGAGATTCATGACAAGGAACTTCTTGCAATTGTTTATTGCTTGAAGAAATGGCGTTCATACCTTTTGAGCCTTAGGGAATCCTTTGAGGTTTTAACTGATCATAACTCTTTAAAGTATTTCATGAGCTCAAAAGTCCTCACACGTAGACAGGCACAATGGGCCAAATACCTCTCCAAGTTCCACTTTACAATCACATACCGTCCTGGGAAACAAGCGGTAGTTCCTGATGCCTTATCACGTTGGGACAACGTTTACCCAGGGGGGGGAGCACCTTTGCCAAAAAAAACCTGAAAACGTTAGGACACTCTTCTCAACCCAATCTGCCCAACTCAGTTCAATCATTGCTCACTTGCAAGATTTGGCTTCCAAACTCCAACAAGCTCAACGCGACGACCTCAAGTGCATCAAACTTTGCAAAAGTGCAAACTTATTAGATAGTAGTTACAGTATTGATGATAATGACTTTTTAGTCTATGATAGTCGTATAGTAGTACCAGATAATTCTTGCATTAAGTTAGATATCTTCAAGTCACGGCACGATTCTCCGCTTGCTGGTCATCATGGACAGGATAAAACCTACCAATTGATTGCACAAGACTTCTACTTGCCTGGTATGACCAAAGAAGTAAAAGACTATGTTAGCGCGTGCTATGATTGCAATTGTAACAAGTCCTCAAAACACCGGAAGTATGGGCTGCTTCAGCCACTTCCAATTCCGCCTTGTCCTTGGCACTCGCTTTCTATGGATTTCATCTCTCAATTACCTTCTTCTAGTGGATATGATGCTATTCTAGTAATAGTAGATTGCTTCTCAAAGATGGCTTTATTTTTGCGCAGTAATGTGACGGCCTCTTCAGAAGACTTAGCTAACTTGTTCATAGAATATGTATTTTCAAAACATGGTCTCCCTGATAATATAGTTAGTGATTGTGGATCTCTGTTTGTCTCAAGCTTCTGGACCTTGCTATGCCAACATTTGAAGATCACTTGCAATTTATCAACGGCTTACCACCCGGAAACGGATGGGAAAACCAAGCAAGTTAATCAGATTCTCAAACAATATCTTTGAATTTATGTTGCCTATCAACAAGACAACTGGTCGCAATGGCTCCCACTAGCCAAATTTGCCTACAACAACTCCACTCATTCCTCCACCAAACAGTTGCCCTTCCAAACTCTTTATGGTAAAAACCCAACTTTCTCTTCCCTTCACGTAGCACCTTCTCAACCTGCTACCGATTACCTTGAACAAATTTAATCCCTTCAATCGCAACTTCAAACCAACCTCAAAGAAGCAAACCAGCGCTATAAGGAGCAAGCAGACCGATCTCGCACTTTGGCTCCAACCCTCGCAGTAGGAGATCAAGTATGGCTTGATGCTTGCAACATTTGCAGCACTCGCCCAACTTGCAAACTATCCAAAAGAAAGCTTGGCCCCTTTAAAGTAGAATCAGTCATCTCCCCTAACGCCTTTAAACTTACTTTACCTGCAAAATGGAAAGGTATCCACCCTGTCTTTTGTTAAGTTATTTCTCACAACTGATTGCATACTTTTCATTCACTTCATGTTCCAGTTTTCTATCTTATCTTATTTGTTCTTCTTTTTTATTTATCTGCGTTATGTCTCTTCTTCATCATCACTGGTTGTGCCGGCAGTCTCACTGGGTGCGCTCAATGTTCTGGTGTACATAGTCCAATTATCAAGGCGCGCGACCGCACGGCTCAATCAACTACCATCACAAAAAACACCATGAGCCTGCGACCCCCACCTTACTTCTCCAGGAAAGACTTACCATCAAGACGACCAACCAGTACTACAAGACCAATTCAAGATTCAATCAATCAATCAATCCAACCGTCTCTTGCAGCCAGCCCAACTCTAGTAAGATACTCTGAAGCATTCAACTCATCAATCAAGAGAACTCATGACTTCTTCACACAGCTTGCTATAGGCGCAAGGACAACTTACCTCAAAGTATTACAACTGGCTCGGCATATTGATATCTGGCCCTAAGTAAATTGTCTTATTAGATTCTAACCGACTCAATTGCTTATCTCTTGCACCTCTGCTATTACCCAGGAGTCTGCTCATCTTCTCCTATCAATAAATCATTCACCAGACTCCTGATCTAGCCAGTATCCTGACCCGTTGGTTATTTCATGTTTCTATTTCTGTTATTGCTGGAGTAAATTTCTCTCTCTGATCCATTGTTCTGAATGAAATCATTGCCATCTTGGTCTTGGTGACCAACCCTAAAAGTTCACACGGTTAAAAGCCAAAATCGCCCACTATGGACCGACAGGGATCTTCTTCAACACCAGGACTAGGGGGCGATTTGACCAATTTCAAATCACTTGCCATCAAATCCCTAATCAAATCTACTCCTTTATTGACTTCCAACAACTACAGTATGTGGCGGAAGAAATTTGAGAAGCTCTTCAAATTGCGTGGCATCTTTGGTATCATCAATGATTCCGACAAGGACAAGAAGCTTGAGGATGACACAAACCAGGAATTTGTGGCTCACATCATTGCCAAACTCAACTCAAACACATACAACAACATCATAGATGATGTGAACAAAGACAACGCTGTGGTGCTCTTTTATGGACGCGAGTCAGGAAAGGGCTGCAGGCGGCGCGCTCAGCAATGGGAAGGGCCTTGTCGCAGCTAGCCGCGCTGCGGGCTCAGCAGCAGTCAGGTAGGCCCAGCAGCGGTTGGGTTGGGCTCAGCACCTGCAGACGGGAGACGACGGATCGCGTGGACCAGAAAGCTTGCGCGGATGGAAAGGCTTGCGCGGATCGGAAAGCTTGCGCGGATCGGAAGGCTTGTGCGGATTGGTAAGGTTGCTTGGGTTGGAAGGCTTGCATGAATCGGAAAGCTTGCGCGGATCGGACGGCTTGCACGGACCAGGCGGACCGCGCATTGCAAGACGCGCGGATTGGGTCACGCGGGTACGCGGATACCTGGAACGGGTTGTTGGGCGGACGCGCGCGGGCAGGCAAGCTGGGCGTACGTTGATATTGAGGGGCATGGGTTATGGGGCAAGGGATGGAGGGGTAGGATTGGGCTAGGGTTCTGTGCTTAGGGGTTGTATTTCATCATTCTTGCTTACTTGTGGTTGTACTTAGGTTAGGGTTGAGAGGGAGGACTTAAATACTTTGCTCTCAACTCCGGGTTGTAGAGGGGAGGACGGAGGGGGGGGGAGAAAAACACTTCACTTCACTTCACTTCACTACACTTCACTTCACTTCACGGACTGGACTGCACTCTAGGATATCACTTTTTATGGCATTGGATTGGATTGGATTGGAAAGGAAGGAATTCATCTTATTATTGCTCTCTCTCTCTCCCTCTCTCTCTCTTGAACGGCTGCATCCAATCTCCTTGCAGACGCTTTGATCAATAACTTCCGGAACTCAAGGATGACTTAAGGGGTGTTGCCCCTAAAGTTTCCACAACGCCAAACTCATCTGGTTATCCACTCAGAACCACTTTGCCTTGTCTCAGTCAGCGAACAGAGCAAGAGTATTCAATTCCTTTCTTCACCTGACAATGGACACCAACATCGACGCCTTTGTCACCTCAATCAAGGTCTACCTTAAAAAATTGACGGAAGTAGGAATTGAATTACCCTCAGATATAATTGCATATCTCGTGTTGTTCAAGTTTCCCTCCTCAATGCAGAATATGAAATCACAAATCATGCATGCCACAACAGAGATGAAGATAGAAGTTGTTCTGAACCATCTCATCCAACACAAGAACAAGATTATGGCACAAGATGATTGTGTGGAACCTGTCAACGTTGCCCTATACAGAGGACCTTGGTGCCAGAACGGCAAGAACAATCCCGCGGTGACGTCTCATCTTGCCAACTTGTGCTGGTATGAATTCCCCGAACTCAAACCGTCCAATCTTCATAATCAAGGAAAGAAGTCAAAGCCTAAAACTGCGGTAGACAAAGCTCACTTCTACAGCTTTTTCTGTGGAGTTGGTGCGCACGCCAAAACAATCTCAGAACGCTTCATTCTTGACTCCGGCTGTTTGGTGCATATGATCAAAGACAAAAACCTCTTCAACCACCTCAAGCCCGGCAATGGACATGGGAGAATTCAAACCGGTAAGAAAGACGCTGCCATAGTCATCAAAGGTACTGGTGAGGCAGCTATAGCAACCAAAGATGCATTCATGTCACTATTGGACGCGGTTTGGGTACCCAAATCCACAGTGAACTTAATCTCCTTAGGGGCACTGATGAGTAAAGGAGCATCACTATCTTTCAACTCCAGGATTTTACCAAGAACCTTCAGGCTGAGACTGAAAGGTAAAACACTCATATCTGGCGCGATAACCAACAACCTGTTTATTATTGACATGAAAACGAGCACAATGAGCTGTCACTATTCACGTGCTGCATTGCAAGAAATCCATTGATTGCTGGGCCACGCCAGTATCGCAAGAATGGAAAAATTCCTCAATCACTCGCTCCCGATCTCGACTAAAGAAGAATTTGAATGCTTGAGCTGCGACAGAGCCAAGATTACAAAGAATCCCTTTCCACACCAACAAACAGTTGCGTTGCGTTGCTTTGAAAGAATCCACCTAGATCTGATGGGCCCAATAACGCCGACTTCAAAAGGTGGCTATAGATACATTCTCAATCTTGTTGACTCCTTCTCAGGCTACCTAGCATGTTTTCCACTCAAGTTGAAGAGTGACGCCGCCAACACAATTATATTCATCGTTGAGAACCAACATAGGAAAACAAATCAATACCTGAAATAAATATGCTCCGACGGAGGAGGCAAATTTGTGAATACAAAACTGCAAGACTTCTGCAAATCGCACCATATCAATCAAATAGTGACCAAACCCTACCATTCACAACACAAAGGACGGGTGGAACGTGCAAATCATACCGTGATGGAATCTGCAAGAGCCACCATCACCAACTTGAATCTCCCAAAAACGTATTGGCACGAATTGGTGAAAGGCTGCTGCCTTATGCTAAATCAAATCCCCAAATCCAAGGGAGAAGACTCACCGTGGCTGAAAATGCACAAAAAGTTGTTGCCGAAAGACTACCTCAAGCCAATTGGCACACCACTTACCTACAAATTGAATCAGACTGAGGTCAAATCCAAACTTGACAACAGAGGAGCTCCAAGAATCCTGATTGGATTCAACCCACATCTCCTATCCTACAAAATAATCAACTCTCTTGGGAAGGTGGTCGATTCAAAACACGTGATCTTCAATCATCAAACACCAATCAAGATCAACTCAATTGAATGCAACACCAAGACAGTTAATTCCAGAAGGAACATTCCAGCGCAAACTTCTGCCAAGGAAGTTCCGACCGCTCTTGAAGTGAAAGCTGAATCCATCACAGAGTCCAACGTTGAATCTGAGTGCTCTTCCAATAATGAAGTCTTGGTTGAGAACTCCCTCCGACCAACATTGCGGGATCAAGTGAAAATCTCCAGGCCGGAACAATATGGTTTTATGTCAGAAAAACTGCCGACATTGCTGGAGGAAGCAATGAAGTGCCCGGAATGGAAAATGTCTATCACAAAGGGATTTGACACCATCAAAGATCAAAACGTATGGGAAGATGCGGATGAAAGCCAGGTCACCAACCCTCTGAACACTGTAGTGGTCTTCAAGATTAAGACAAACACCCACGGCGAACCGCCGATATACAAAACCAGATTGTGCGTACAAGGCTTTGGTCAACGCTACGGATTGGACTACCTCAAAATGTACGCTCCCACTGGCAAAGTAGCGTCACTACGAGCAGTTCTCACCTACGCTGCCAACAAGAATTTGGACATCCTCCAATTAGACATGAAGGGAGCCTTCCTTCATTCCGAACTTGAAGAACAAGTCTTCATTAAGACACCCTATGGCTGTAACCGGAAATCCAAGTACCTTCGCCTCAAGAAATCCCTCTACGGACTCAAACAGGCCCCTAGAAATTGGTATTGCATGCTGAGTGAGTGGATCAAATCCCAAGGCTTTGACAAGTCAGAATGCGATCCGTGTCTATACATTGGCAAGGACAAGAGCACAGTCATTTTCTTTCACGTGGATGACTTACTAGTTACAGGCGATGTGGGTAAGTTCAAGGAAGCCTTCCTATCCAAATTCAACAACTCCTCCGCACACAAACCGAATACGCTTCTAGGGATGAAAGTGGAGAGGAAGAGAGGACTCATTCATCTGTCTCTACCCCTACACATAGAGAAGGGTCTCGACAAGTTGAATCTAACAGACTGCCAAGGTGCTTTGACCCCTCTCATGCCAGGCTCACATCTCAAACCGGCAGACAATGAAGATCACAAGAAATTCCTCAAACTCAATACAAAGTACAGGTTGTCAATCGGGCGCTTGAACTTCATAGCTGGATTGGCCAGACCGGATATAAGTTTTGCGGTATCAAACTTGGCCAAATTCTGCAAGAAACCTGGTCTCTCTCATTGGAACGAAATCCTACATGTGTGGAAGTACCTGGGGAACACCAAAAATATTCAACTCACTCTGGGACCCAAGTTGATTTCAAATCACCTAGTCTGCTTTAGTGATGCCACCTGGGGGGACAACCCAACATCTAGGATCTCTCAGAGCGGATTCATATGTTTCTTCAAAGGTAGTCCACTCTATTGGACAAGTAAAAGACAACAATGCATTTCTCACTCTTCCACCGAATCAGAATGTGTATTGCTTTCAAGTTGTCATCTCGAGGCCCGTTGGTTGAAAAAGTTAGTCAACGACATCTATTGAGAAGAATTGCGCTGTCCTCTACATCTGATAGACAATAAGGGTCTTGACAACAAGATCAAGCGTTTTGGTTCAAACTCAAAGGTCAAACACATCGATCTCAAAACAAAAAGCCTCAGAGATGATTTCAACAATGGTCTGATTGATCTCCGACTCATTCCGTCACTCTCTATGACCGCCAACGCTCTGACCAAAGCAGCCAACAAAGTCTTGATCTCCAGACTTGTAAATTCTTTTAGCTCTTGGTTTCATTGATTGATGAGTTGAGGGGGCGTGTTAAGTTATTTCTCACAACTGATTGCATTCTTTTCATTCACTGCATGTTCCAGTTTTCTATCTTATCTTATTTTTTCTTCTTTTTTATTTATCTGCGTTATGTCTCTTCTTCATCATCACTGGTTGTGCCGGCAGTCTCACTGGGTGCGCTCAATGTTCTGGTGTACATACTCCAATTATCAAGGCGCGCGACCGCGCGGCTCAATCAACTACCATCACAAACAACACCATGAGCCTGCGACTGCCACCTTTCTTCTCCAGGAAAGACTTACCATCAAGACCACCAACCAGTACTACAAGACCAATTCAAGATTCAATCAATCAATCAATCCAACCGTCTCTTGCAGCCAGCCCGACTCTAGTAAGATAATCTGAAGCATTCAACTCATCAATCAAGAGAACTCATGACTTCTTCACACAGCTTGCTATAGGCGCAAGGACAACTTACCTCAAAGTATTAAAACTGGCTCGGCATATTGATATCTGGCCCTAAGTAAATTGCCTTATTAGATTCTAACCAACTCAATTGCTTATCTCTTGCACCTCTGCTATTACCCAGGAGTCTGCTCATCTTCTCCTATCAATAAATCATTCACCAGACTCCTGATCTAGCCAGTATCCCGACCCGTTGGTTATTTCATGTTTCTATTTCTGTTATTGCTGGAGTAAATTTCTCTCTCTGATCCATTGTTCTGAATGAAATCATTGCCAGCTTGGTCTTGGTGACCAACCCTAAAAGTTCACATCTTTCATGTGTCTCTCCTAGAGCCAGCTTGAGTCCTATACCCGGGAAAGACTCATCCCCCTCCTGAACCAGTCACTGTCCTTGATCATCAAGAGTGGGAAGTAAGCCGTATTCTGGATTCCAGGTTACGCCAAGGAAAACTTCAATAACTTGCAGAATGGTCTGGCTTCCAGTCCGACAAAGATCACACCTCGTGGGAACCAGCCCATCACATTTGCAATTCACCCAATCTGATTCAAGACTTCCATGAAATCTACCCTTGCAAACCTTGACAATCATGATTCCATCCCATCCAATCCCATTAAATTCCACATTCCATCCCATCCCATCCAATCCCATTTCATTCCACATTCTATCTCATTCAATCTCATTTCATTCCACATTCCATCTCATCCATTCCCATTCCATTCCACATTCCATCTCATCTAACCCCATTTTACTTCATACCAACATCCCATCAGTCAAATCCTCCATCTCACCGTGTTATTCCTTTTTCTCATTTTGCTTTCATTTCTACTAAATAAAAACTTCATTCCTTATTAAAAAAAAATATATATATTTCTATTTTTAATTATATATATATAAAAAAAAAGAAGAAAATATATATTTATAATAAATAATTACAAAGTTTCCTTTACTTCCTTCTCTGCATCCTCCCAATTTGTAGTCAATTCTGAAACCATGGACTGAAAAGTATCCAGGTCTTTGTTGTTGATTAGTGCGGACATTCTTTGGAGAACTAGCACTTCCGTTACAATATGCCTCTCAAAGATTTCCTTGCACCTTGCAATCCAAGCTTCCTTTGGCCGAGCATTCCATCCACCTTCCTCCAAGAGCTCTTTGTACGCTCTCTTCCTTTGGCCTCCCAACGTGCCTTCTCCAATATTGCCCGTCAGCCGCCTTGCATCCGTTTCAACCGGCCCTATGACTTGCACCAGATCCGCTTTGCCTTGGCCCTCCATTCCTTCCGTTCCATCAACTCCATCCCTTCCATCTCCTCTATTTCCTTCTCCTAATTCTTCCATTCCTTCTCTCCCTCCATCTCTGTTTCCTCCATTTCCCAATTCTCCTTCCTCTTTGTTTCCTTCCTCCTCCCTTGCTTCCTTGGTTATGACTCCTACTGGTTCCGTACCGGGCACTTTGCCTTGCACCTTGGCATTCATCTGGGGCCCCGGGAGTTCAGTCGGCGGTCCCCAGTAAGGTGGTGGTGGTGGTGGTGTGTTTGTAGTATATCTTTGGAAACGGGGCAACACTAGCAAAACATGCAAAATTTAGTTACTATTTTATGATCATTAGTCAGTCCAGATTAGTACTCACCAGGAACTTGAGTCCCCAAGTATTCAATCTCCGGAAATGGTGGTATCTCGTAGTTAACCCTTGGCGCGGACCTACAACTCTGCATCTCCCTTGACAGTTGACTCAACATTTATAGGGAAATTACATGCCACTTTACAAAGGCAACATTGCTTGCACTTGCCTCGAAGGCCTTGGACGGAAGTACTAGGGACACATTGCTTGTTTTGGCAAATACAGTTTTTGCAATGGCGGGACAACAATGACAACATTCTATATAAATTATAAATTTATCAAGTAATGAATTAAATAATGTAAAGGGTATACATTAATTATTAATGACTTGAAATTGATGGGAAAATTTATCTGAACGCTCGCAGGAGCTCGCGTCTTTATACCCGGGCAACTTTCATGCTTTGCACTTAGGGATTATTGTCTTCATCACTTTGACATGTCCTCTCCTCAGTACCATCTACCTCAGTCTAAAAGCGTGACACAAATAAAGCACAACATCAATGGTGTGATCCGCTACTTCCTCTGGCTCGCGTTGAACTTCCAATCTTGGCAACCAACTCAGTATATACTTGAAAACTTTGAGGTTAACTCCATACCAGTCGGCCATCTATTATGAGATCCAATCTCCTTCCCTGGCCAATCAACAGCCTTGGACTTCCATCTTTGGTCATGCATTTTTTTTTAGTTTGCATCTACGTCTTACTAAGCCATCATTACTGTACAGTTTGCAATTGGACTAGTACCTACCCTGCATACACTATTACTTCTCATTTGCATTACCTTCAACATCACTTGCTCCTTTCCCAATTTGTCATACAATTGTATGCTCAGATTCTATTGTCTCGCACTTATGCTATGACCTCAGATCCGTACTACTGCTTCATTTCCTGTCCCGTTCCTGTCATTCATTGCCTCACCGCTTCAACTGTAGTTAGCTCATCACCAGGTTGTATCTAGTCACTTTGGATTACCTTATAAGGGCTATCCCCTTGCCTGATTATTGTCTCCTCAGTTAGTTAATTTCATACATTCTTGCATTTTGCTGCAACCTAGTTATCACATTGGACTCAGGTTGAGTTTCCTTCTTTGTAACACATTCCATTCATCTTGCCGTTTGTTGAGTGGCATAACCAAATTTGCACTTTGCAACTGAGTCTTGCTACTCGCACTTGCCCTTGCACTCAGCATTCCTTTGCGCTCACAATCATCTAAGAATTGCCCTATAGTATGTGGGGTGGTTGTGTGACACAAGGTGCCACCAACTTGGTTGCAGTCTATCAGGCTCAGATGATGTGGATCCTCCAAGACAAAATCCCTGATCATGCTGGTATCTTTATTGATGATGGTGGAATTAAAGGTCCAGTTTCTGACTATGATAATGAGCTCTTACCTTTGAACTCAGGAATTTGAAGATTTATCTGGGAGTATGCTACTAACTTGGAAAGGATTCTGTGTTGAATTGAGGAATCTGGCCTTACTGTCTCTGGACCAAAACTTGCTGCCTGTGTCCCTGCCTTGGAAATTGTTGTTCATATAGTCTGCAAGGAAGGAAGAAGGATGGCACCCTCTAAAGTCAACAAAATCATCTCCTGGCCTACTCCAATAAATCCAACTGAAGTTAGAGGTTTCCTAGGTGTTGTAACTTATGTCAGGATCTTCATTCCCTCTCTATCCAAAATCTGTGCACCCTTGAGTTGTCTAACCAGAAAGGAAGCTGAATGGATTTGGAACCAAGATTGCAAACAATCATTTCAGTTGCTCAAAACTATTGTTGGCAATGACATAGTTTTGAATAAGATCTCTTATGGGCCTGGAGCTGGCAAAATAAAATTGGCTGTTGACTCTAGTTATCAATCTGTTGGGGCTGTCCTTACTCAGGAAGATGTAAATGGTTTGGACCTCCCTGTTCTTTATGAATCTTTGCTATTTTTGGATGTGGAATCTAGGTACTCTCAGCCCAAACTGGAACTCTGTGGTGTGGCCAGAATGCTGAAGAAACTCAAAACAATACTCTGGGGACAACATTTTGAATTGCAAGTTGACGCTTGATCCATTGTGGAAATGATCAATGCTCCCAGTCTTCCAAATGCTTCAATGACTCGCTGGGTAGCTTTTATCCAACTTTTCTCTTTTGATATTGTTCATAGGCCTGGGAAATCTTTTACTATGCCTGATGGTTTATCTAGAAGACCTATTGGAGACAATGAATTGGATGTTGGAATGGCTTTTGATGAGGAAGAAACTTTGATCCGCCCTGTTTTTGCTTTCTCCTCCCAAGATTACTCTGGTTTCCAAAATGGTTTCTGGCTTAAGTTAGAGCAGTAACTTTCAACTCTCCAAAGACCCCCTGATCTCTCTGCCAAAGAATTTTGATCCCTTAAAAGAAAGTCCTCTAGTTTCTTTTTCCAAGGTTCTAGGCTTATGAAAAGAGGAACTCCTTGTGCGCTTGTTGTGGTTACTATCCCGGCTAAGCAAGATTTGATCCTTGAAAGTCTCCATGAGGGCCTTGGTCATTGTGGGGAAAACAAAACTTATCCACAATCATCCAAACGGTTCTGGTGGCCATCTCTGAAGAAATCTGTCTCTCAATGGTGCAAGAGTTGTGAATTTTGTCAAAAACTTGATCTTAGGCGTCCAGCTGAAATTTGCTATCCTACTGGGGAGTCCACTGTCTTTGGAAGGGTTGCTATGGATGTGGTTCATATCAAGGCAGGTGGTGCTAAGTACCTCATTGTGGCTAGAGATGATTTTTCTGGATGGGTTGAAGCAAAAATCCTAAAGAACCTTAGTTCTGAATCTGTGGCAGCTTTCCTTCATGAGAATTGGATGATAAGTTACGGTTTGGCTTGATCTTATTCTACTGATGGTGGCTTGGAATTTGGTGGAAAAATTGCTGAAATGATCCAATCGCTCCCTGGGCAACATAGAGTTACTAATCCCTATTATCCTGAAGGACAAGGCATGGTGGAAAGAGGCCATGCTCCCTTGAAGGCTGCTCTGGTTAAACTGGCTGGTGAAAGTGGCAAGAATTGTCAAAAGTTTCTTCCCTTGGTCCTCTTCTCTGATCAAATTTCCACCAAGCGAACCACTGGCTACTCTCCTTATGAAATCATCTTTGGTCAAAGGGCTTTTCTTCCTCTTGATCTTGAAATGGAGTCTTTCTTGGGCATCTCTTGGGAACAAGTTTCTTCAACTACTGATCTATTAGTTGCCAGATCAAAGCAACTGGAGCGGAGTGAAGATATTCGTAACAAAGCTTATCAGAAGATGATGGAATCAAGAGCAAAATCAGTTCAGTATTGGGAAGATAAACATCTAAATTGAATCAGAGATCTTTTAAACCCTGGTGATCTGGTATTGGCTTATAATCAATCTTTAGAGACTCAGTGGGGAAAACTTTTTTCAAATTGTTGGAATGGTCCTTATAGAGTGGTTTGTCAAGTTAGAGGTGGATCTTATGTTTTGGAAGAACTGGATGGTACTCAGTTGGCTAGAAGGTTCTCTGCTGATCAAGTTAAGAGATTTTATTGTTGTGGGGGCAATTTGGGTTCAAAGTAAGTCCTCCCAATTGTGCACCACCAGGGTCTTCTGCTGTGTTTTGTTGTAAAAACTCTACTTTATGCCACATACGTGAGCACCTGGGACGCCTTTTCTTTTATCTTCTCCACATTTAGGCTCTTTTGGATGGATCAAGATGGGTTTCAACATTTTTTTTACTTAGAGGATCAAGAAACGGCCGATTATTTTCTTTTTTCCTTTTTCATGTTTTCAAAATTATGATGCAGACTAGGGACAGTCTGTAAGTTGGGGAGAGATGTGTTGAACCATTTGGGACACCTTGGGAAAAGAATTCAAAAATTTAAAAAAAAAATTTTTTTATATATTTTTTTGTCATACCTTAAATCAAAAAAAAAAAAAAATTTTTGAACTTAGAAAAAATTTGGATCCTTCACTCCAACCCTTCCTGTCCTAGTGGTGTAGCTCCTCCTCTTCCTTTCATCGCTCCCACTTCCCTCCTACCCTGGGTTCAGTCACCCCTCCTTGTGCTCAGGCCTCTCTTGCTAACTTTTGGCCATGCGCCACTCATCGCAATGCACCTCCTCATCCTCATTGCATTGCTCCTCCTCATCCTCATTGCATTGCTCCTCCTCATCCTCATCGCATTGCTCCTCCTCATCCTCATTGCATTGCTCCTCCTCATCCTCATTGCATTGCTCCTCCTCATCCTCACTGCATCGCTCCTCCTCCTCCTCATCCTCATTGCATCGCTCCTCCTCATCCTCATTGCATCGCTCCTCCTCATCCTCATCGCATTGCTCCTCCTCATCCTCATCGCTCGCATCCTTGATTGCTTCCTCACTTTCATCGCGACCATTGGTTGTTCATCATGATCCTCCCCATTGCTCATCATCAAAACCATCCAGCAATGATGAGCATAATCATCATTGCGCTCACCAACTCCATCATAATTGGGATCACCCTCTCCTCCTAGATCGGACGATTGGCAGCAACCATCCTCCTTTTTTTCATTTGTTGTTCTCTTTCCTTTTTTTTTCTCTCTCTCGCTGTTGTTTCTTCTTTTCATTTGATTTTTGTTTTGTTTCTTTTTTTTTTTGGTTCTTACTCTCTTTTTCAATTGTTTGCTCACTGCCCTTTTTTTTCTTTTTCTCTCAGTTTTTTTATTTATTATTTATTATTTTTATTTTCTTTTATTGTATGGTTTCTTTCTTTCTCACCCCCCTCCAGATTTGGATGGGAGGGGGTGTTGCATTTTTACTAGGTGTGCAAAAGTCCGCACGGACGTTCGCAAGCAACAGGATGGGGTGAGAATCTCTCACTCCAGTCTGGAAGATTGGCAGAAGGGAACGGGGCCTCCCCAAGCTTGAGCCTTCCTTTGTGAAAAAAAAAGAAAAATCCGCTTTCATTTGTGTTATCCAATTGTAAATAGTTACAGGGCTCTCTAGCCTATAAAAGGAGGCGCTCCCCCTGCTTTTTTTTGATCATCAATTCTCCCCACTAATGAGAATTATGAGCTTCTGACCCAAGAGCTCCTTCCTTTGTGAAATTGATCACTTATCCGGATATTTTTTTGATTATCCCTTGATCCTTATCCCTTACCCTTGACTTTTTTTAAGTCTGAAACTCTCATCTGCCCTTCTGTTTCCCTGTTCCTTATCACCAACCATAGCCTTTCTGGTTGAAGAAGAATTCATTCAATTGAGTTCTTGAGTGTGTTATACCACTCTTGATCCCTTTTTCTGACCATTATTTGGTCTTGATCATTCATTTGATTGTCTTTCTGGACCAGTCATGTTTGACTAAGAGGTTTTATTAAGTTTAAACCTGGAGTGTTAAACCTCCCTTTAATTATTCAAGTTGCATTCTGCCACACTATTCTTGAATCCTTGAGAAGTGTTGGGTTACTCTTAGTCCAAAATTGTTACTGTTTGTTTCAGTGATCCATAAACGTATTGCATTGTCTTGTTCAGCCACCAACCGTTATCTGGTACCCTTCAAGCGCTTGATTGCGGAGGGTTGGGAAGGTTCATTGAGAACCTGGAGGTTGATTGGGTTTGAGTTGATCACTCCCAAGCACCTGCTGACAACCAGAGTTATTAGCGTGTGGGCGCCGTTACTTGCAACTGCTTTGTTCTATTGGACTCTGAGCAAACTTTAACTTATTTTGTTCAAATTCTTTCTCCTCATTATCTTGGTTCAGGTAGTGCTGCTTCCCCCCTCACCTATTGTTTCTATTGACTTATCCCTATCCCATTTGATTCCTCATTAACAAAGGTTACTGGACCTTGATCCTGGTTACATTTAAATATTTTTTGTAACACTCAGGAGGGAAGCCTAAAAAAGCACCTATCCCCTCCACAGAACTGCCAACGCCCTGCGCCATTGGGAGTCTTACACTGGAATGTTTTTTCCAATGCTCAAGGAAAAACCCAGTTCAAATATCATCTTTCCCAATCAAAAGTTTGGCTTGAGTATGCCATAGGAGTCCTGAAAGGAAGATGGGCCAGCTTAAGTGAAATGTGAAACCAGCTTCAAAACCCCAAAGACATGAAGTTCCTCATCAACTGGATTATCACTTGTGTAATACTTCACAATCTTTTGGCCAACATCAAAGATGAATGGGAGGAAATATTTGAAGATGAGATTCCAGATCTGCCTCAAGTCATCCCTTTCTCTTCTTTTACCTCATCTTCTTCTATGAGAGAACAGATTCTTCCTCTCACCCTTGCTTGCTTTGATAATTAATTTTTGGTTTTGAATTAGGTAAAAAATCCCTTCACCTTATTTTTTTGGTTTTGGTTGTTCACCCAAGATTCCTAGGCTGAGTTGGTTTTCTTTTTTTATCTTTTGGTGGGGTGGACTTAGAAAAAACAGACTCAAAACTTCCAAAACACCCACCTCACCCCACAAAACCTCCAGTTGGTCCACTCCTTCCTCCTCCTCACCAACCACCTCCACCTCACACCAACTCCACCTCACCCCTCCACCTCACCCACCTCCTCCTCCCCACCCACCACCACCTCCTCACCCACCTCCTCCCCTCCTCCTTTGGTTGGAACCCCTGGTAAGCTCCCCCCTCCTCCTCATCCTCCTCCTCATCCATCCCCATCAACGGATACTGATCCTTTGATCCATCCACCTTAGGCCCCCCACCTCCTTACTTCTTCTTTCCTCAGGTAAGTTCCCCCCCTCTTCCTCATCCTCCTCTTCCCTCCATCCTTGCTGACCTCCTCTCCCTCTTTCTTGCTCTCTCACCTCCTCTACCTCTTGCTTGCTCCCTCACCATACCCCCCCCTGCTCCCTTGCTTGCCTGGCCCCTCTTATCCCTTGCCCCCCCTTTGCTTGCTCCCTTGCCCCCCCCTTTGGTTTCTCCCTCACACCCCCATCAATTGCTTCCCCCCCTTCATTTGGATTGCTGGCCCCTCCCCTCCCCTTGTTTGCTCTGGCCCCACCCCCCCACCCCCTCTTCAATCGCCGGCCCCCTCTTTGATCAGACCCCCCCCCTTGATTTCTAGCCTGGCCCCCCCTTTGCTCCGGCCCTGCCCCTCCCTCGATTGCCAGAACCACCCCCCCACCTCCTTTGCTCCGGCCCTGCCCCCAGCTTTGTTTGCTCTTGATGCCCCCGCGCCAGCTTGCCGCTCCACCCCCCTGGTAGCCGCCAGGCCCCCCCAATGCCCTCCTCCCCAGCCAACCACGCCATCCCCCTCCCTGGCCCTGATAGCCCAGCCCAAAGTCCAACCCAAAGCCTGGCCCAATTTGGTCACACCCAGGTTTTTTTTTTTTTTTGATGACGTGACTGATTTTTTTTTTTTTGATGACAAGACTGATTTTTTTTTGATGACATGACTGTTTTTTTTTTTGGTAATAAGCCCGGCCCAATTTGTTCACGCCCAGTAATTTTTTTTTGTTTTTTTTTTGTTTTTTTTTTGTGATCACATGACTGACATTTTTTTTTGGCAATCCTTTTTTGACGGCTTTTCCTTCAATTCCATTGCTTCTCCAACCGCACTCACAATTTTGTACTCTAAATTGAATCCCTTCTTGATCCTTGCCCCAAGTGGAGCATTTGCCTGGGAGGGAACAAGATGGCAGGAGATGAGGTGACAAACATAAAGAGAGGTGGCAAGCAGAGGACTTTGAAGCAAAAGAGGGATAAAATGATGGAATCAGAAATCTCTTTGGAACTTGCAGAGGGGGGCATCAACAAAAAGATTGTATGGTCTGGATGGAAACTACAACCTAATATTTTTTTATTGGTGGGGTCAAAATTGTCTTAAGCATTGTTGTAATCAAAAATGATCTTTTTTTCTTTTTAATTTTTTCATCAAGGCAAATATATTTACAGGCCCAGAATTTGATTAATCTGCTTTAATTCATCTACTGTTTTACTGCTACCAATTCATGCGGCAGCCATTGACCACTTATCTTTTTTTTCTGTTTCCAGTCATTCCCTCTCCATTTTCAGTTGTGCTTTCTGTCAATCCTTCTCCTTTTCCTCTTTTTTAAATTCTAGCTCAGCCTGTTTCAACTTCCACTAAGCATCCCATTTTTCTTGATGAGCCAAACTCTTGGCTTTCTGCTTTTGAAAATCAATAGCCAATTATGTTAATTGAATGGATGAGAAGTGATAAAAATTATGATATTGAAGGGACTAGGAACATTATGAACAACAGTAATCACATGAGTTGAAGCACAAGGTGAAAAAAAAGATGAAACTGAAGAGCAATCAAGAGAGTGAAAGTAATTGAATGAAATCATACCAGAAAGTCAAAATTGTGAGCCTAGAGGAGTGAATCAAATCAAGGCAGGTTGAGGATGATGGTTGAGTGGTTGACAGCAATGTGGAAACAATGAGGATGAGAGACAATAAAGAAAAAGAAAAAAAAATTAGAAAATAGAAAATAAGAAAAGAGTAGACTAAATATACAAAAGAGATACAAAAGAGACAGCAGGCTTGTTGGAATGGATCCGAGTGAGATTGGGTTTGCGCGGGGGCGCATGGGCTACTACGGACGGGATTTGATGGACGGGATTTGATAGCTGCGCCGGGAGCTACTCAGTGGAGGATTTGACACCCCTTGTGGCTGGTAGGACTTCAAGATATGGGAAGTGAAGATTGATGACACGGAGGAGCTTGGAGAGTGGAATTTGGGGTAGCGCTTTTGTTTGCCCATTGGCTATCATGTTGTCTGATGGTATGAGTTTTATCTTGATATTGTTGGCTTGTAGTTCCTCCCAAATGGTCTTTGTTTTTATATTGATATGATGGGTTTTGGAGTTACAGCCAAATTTCTTCAACTTGTTGTCCAAATCTATGTTATCAATGTGATGTATACTTGGTTGAGTGGATTTTTCCCACATTTCTGATACCAGTCCTCTCATCCAGATGGCCTCAAGGAAATAGTTGACTAGTGGATTAAGTTTGGCCTCAGTGGTTGAGTGAGTTACATTTTGTTGGTGGTAGCTGCTCCACGCAACGGGGGATCCAAAAAGTAGGGTCAGATGACCCAATTGAGAATGCCTGTTTTTGAGGTCATTGTTCCAAGTGGCGTCACTGAAACATTGGAGTTGAGTTTGTTGATGTTTTACCTCCAGGACTAAAGAGAGACCCTTGGCGGCTTTCAGGTATTTCCAACAATGTTTCACTTTGCGCCAGTGATTTATCCAGGGCCGTTTGCAGAACCAAGCTAAACTTGAGACAGCATAACTAATGTCTGGTCAATTCAAGCATGCAATATAGTTCATCAAGAACACGGCTAAACTTTAGTTAATGTTGAGAGCCTTAAATTCTTTGTGTTCTTTGTCAGTGGCCGGTTGTAGATTGAGGTTTGATGTCAACAGTATGGTGGATGGGTGACACTTGGTAAGTTTGAGTTCTTCAAGCCCATGTTCAATGTGGTTGGGTTGAGAAAGAAAAATCTTGTTGTTGGTTTTGGAGTATTTCATCCCAAGGATGGTGTTGGGATTGTGAGAAGTTGAGTTTGGAAAATGTTGCAGAAAGTTTTCTTTGAAATTATTGCCAAGACCAACCAGAATGAGTTGATTGACGTGAAAGGAGATCATGGACTGGCACCAAGGATTTAGATAGAGACAAGGGTTGGAAGACAACTGATGGAACCCCTGGCTAGAGAGCCAGGTAGTGAGTGTGTTGAACCAGTTGAGAGGAGCTTGTTTAATATTGTACAGGGACTTCTTGAGTTTCAGGTATTTTGTTTTTTGTTTTGATCCTTTTGAAGTTTTAATAATAACAAGTTCCTTGAGAGGAGCGTTAAGGAAAGAACTCTTTACGTTGAATTGAGTAATAGGAAGCGTGTGATAAAGACCATAGAGTAGGGCAATCATGAGTGAAGCTGCTTTGCCAGTCGTGGAAAACATATCTTGATAATCTAGGCCGTAAATCTGATTGAATCCTTGTACACATGGTCAAATTTTGTAAATCAGTGGATCTCCATGACAATTGTCCTTGAGGCGGTAGACCCACGTTGTGTTGAGAGAATTTGCAGGCTTGGGACCGTCGTAGTCTTCCCAGAATTCCATCTTTTCAATGACGCTCAATTCTGAATCCATTGATAGGTCCCAATTTTTGTAGTCTTTGCATTTCCTGGCCTGTTTGAATGATTTGGGAACAAAGTAGTAATGATATCCATAACAATAGGGTGGATTGAGCATAGATTGATTGCGCAGAATTAGAGAGGGAGCCAGTTCCTCAGCAACCTCCTGAGATAGTTGAGATGACTGGTTGGCAGCAGACTCTACTGCTTCAGCTGATGATAAACTGTGATTTACAGGTTGAGAGTTGGCGGTCATGACTGCAGAGGTTCTCTGAGTAGATTCAAAGTGTAGAATAGGGAGATAAATGTTGAGAGAAGAGATGATTTCTGGAGGGCTTTTGATGATAGGAGTGCAGGGTAGAGACTTGACTATTTTGATGTGTTTAGAAGAAATAATTGAGTTATCTGGCTTTAGGATGCAATAATACAAGAGATTGGGATTAAATCCTACAAGAGTGCCTTCTAATCCACGCTAATTGAACTTTTCCCTGCAAGAAATCTTCAAGTTTAAGTAAACCACCCTGGAACCTAAAGGATGGAAATAATCCAAGGGTAGTGCCTTGTTTGTGAAGAGTTAGTAGGGGGATTTCTCATTAGGGTGTTTTGGAATCTGATTGAGCACAAGTGTAGAGGCCTTGGACACTTCAGCCCAGAGATTGAGGGGTAGTTTTGAAGATCAAAGGATAGTTCTGATGGATTTGGCAATGGTTCAATTGGCACATTCCACACTTCCATTGTGTTTGTGATGGTAGGGTTCTGTTACAATGTGTTGAATGGAGTTCTCTTGAAAGAAGGAGTAGAGTTCTTGGGAGGTGAATTCTCCTCCACCATCAGTGAAGATAGTGGCGGGAAAGAATACTCATTTTTGTTTCTCAAATCTAAGAATGCATAAAATTTGAGGACAGGCTTCAGATTTGGAACAAAGAGGAATAGCGGACAAATACCCAGAATGGCTGTCAACAATGGTCATGATATACCTCATCCTGTTGCCGGATTCTGGATTAATTGGACCCATCAGATTGATGTGGAGCTTTTCAAAAGGTTTGGAAGCATGGTTAGCTTTAGTGTTGAAAGGGCTTTTTGCAATTTTTGAGAAGACATAGTTGGAGCATTGAAAGTTGTCTATTATGGAATGAGGAATTTTAGGATAGACATTTTTCAATTGGTGAGGACTAGCGTGACCGAGTGATTGATGGAGATAAAGGAGCTTCTTGTAATCAATAGTTTTAAGTGTGAGATAGCTGATTTTAGAGGTGTTTCCAATGGAGTGAGGGAGGTTGAGAGCAAAGAGATTGTATCAAATGAAACCTTCAAAAGGAAGTGTTCCGTTATGGAGAACCTTGAAAGAGTTGCCACAGGAAGAAACCAAGCATTTTTTTTCAGAAACCAAAATTCTAGGACTAATGAGATTAATAACAAGATAAGGAAAAAAGAGACAGTCAGAGATTCAAATAAGGGAGTTTCTCCAGGAAAGAACACCTTTTCCTTTTCCGTTGATAGGGAGATTAGATCCATCTTTCCCAGTACTGATGTGTTCACTGTTGCATTTTTGTAAAGAGGTGAAATATTGAGTGGAGTTGAACATGTGGCACAATGCCCCAGAGTAAAGGATGATGCGGTGGTTGGCATTCACCTTGTTGATCCAAGTGGTTAGAAGAGCATGATAATGAGAAACTTTGTTGCTTTTGGGTTTCTTCTGAGCTCTCCATTTGGCCTGAGCTTCTTTCTACCAGTCCAGAGCTAGGTGCTTGTGCTTGTGCCAGCACCTTTCCTTGGGATGGTCAGTTACATTTGGATTTTGATATCCTTGTTGGCATTGTTGAAGTTGAGAGGTTGGGGTTTTGGAGCTATTGGTTTCAAGTGAAGTTTCTCTGACAGGAGTCTTGGTGAGTTTTGATTTGTATTCATTATCCAGCTGCATTAAATGATTCAGAACTATATTGAACGTGATTTCCTTATCTGAGTGCATAATTTGCTGACAAAGTGAATGAAGTGAATGAGGGAATTCAAAAAGAACCAGGTAAGCCAAAATATCCAAAGGAAGTTTGATACCAACATCAAGCATTTTCTTGAGAGAAATTTTGATCTTGGTGATAAAGGAGGTGATTGCTTTGGGTTTGAAAGGATGATATAGAAATTCATTAAAGACTTGAGCTCAATTTGCGGTTTGAGAAGAGGCAAATACTTCCTTGATTGTTTTCCATAGGCCTTTAGCTGAGTTGATGTTGTCAGAGTTAACTCCATTTTTGTGCGTAATGGTATTGATTTTGGAAAGAATAATGACTCTAGTTTCAAGATTGTCCATGGGGCTAAGAGTTTTGGTGTCATCTTTGAGGATTTGTTTGGTTCATTTGAGTTCAAGCAGGATGGTGATATTGTCTTTCCAAATCAAGTAATTTTTGTCTGTCAGATTTGGGATGGCTTTGAGAGCAGCCTTGAGCGTAATTTGTTGGAAGCCATCCATAGTTCCAGGTCCCTCCATAATATTGAAAGGTTAGGTAGTTGTTCAATTTGGCTTTTAAACATGTTAATTGAATGGATGAGAAGTGATAAAAATTATCATATTGAAGGGACTAGGAACATTCTGAAAAACAGCAATCACATGAGTTGAAGCACAAGGTGAAAACAAAGATGAAACTGAAGAGCAATAAAGAGTGTGAAAGTAATTGAATGAAATCATACCAGACAGTCAAAATTGTGAGCCTAGAGGAGTGAATCAAATCAAGGCAGGTTGAGCGTGATGGTTGAGTGGTTGACAGTGATGTGGCAACATTGAGGATGAGAGACAATAAAGAAAAAGAAAAGAATGAGAAAATAGAAAAGAAGGAAATATTAGACTAAAGATACAAAAGAGATACAAAAGAGACAGAAGGCTTTTTGGAATGGATCTGAGTGAGATTGGGTTTGCGCAGGGGCGCGCCGGCTACTACGGATGGGATTTGACGGATGGGATTTGATAGCTGCGCAGGGAGATACTCAGTGGAGGAATTTGATAGCTGCGCAGGGAGCTACTCAGTGGAGGATTTGACAAGTTGAAGATCCCACTTCTCCTTTTCAAACTGAAGTTTTTCAGATTCAATTTGTAATTTCACTGTTTTTCAGAGGTGAATAGGAATCAGCTTGATTTTGAAAGCAAGGAGAATCCAATGGGCTTACTTGAATCTTGCTTCTACATGATCTCCTCAAAGCCAAAAAAAATTTGAAGTGTTTCTCCTCTTTTGAATGCTATTGGGGTTGATGTTGATTGAATTGGAGGCCTTTTTCTTTCCCTTTTCAGAGAAGTTTTGTGTGGGAACATCATTTCATTCATTTGAAGGGGATGTGGGAGGCCCCATTGGCTTGAGCTTTTGTCCATTCAGGAATGGATGAGCCTGTTTTTTTACAATATAAATCAGTCAGGATTAACCAGACAGAAGAGAAAAGACCTTGGTTCCTTACTTGAGCAGATCTTGATGGCAATAGTGATATGAGAATGACATCCTCCTCATCAGCCAAGTTCTCCAGTTCTTTCACCCCAGGAAGAGAGCAATCAAAAGAAGTAAGTGAAGGGTCCAAGGTTGTTTTTGACTCATCAATCAATGTGGAAGTAGATGCGATTGAAGCTTATTGTGTTTGAATATCCTCCTTGGCATCAGATGGGGGCCACTCAAAGGCCAAGGTTTCATCAAGCTCCTCATTGCTAGGCTGAGCATCCCCAGCCAAATCCTTGGCATCAACTGAATTAGATTGTTGGGAATCACAAGCAGCTAGAGGGGTGATGTTGGCCTTCTTTCCAAAGAATTCATCCATTTGAATATAAAAAGGACAAATGGATTCCAGCTTATCAACCACCAAGTTGATCCCTTGGCGTTGTTGGAGTTTGTCATACCAAAGCCAGTGGAGATTGACATGGAGTGGGCCTTTTTGTACTTGGCTCAATAATTCTTGAATTTATCCATAATCTTTTTGGATTACAGATCAAGCCTAACTTTTGTTTTATTCTTGAGTTCAGTGGCCATCAGAAGATAAAAATTGACCTTAGAGGATGGAGGTTGGCCAACGCCTGTTTCAATTGTGGATCCAAAGCAAGCATTGTAGTTGGAAGGAATTTTAAGCAAGTTTACCAGGATGATGTGATCAGCTCTCTTGAGCTTACTTGAGCCTTTGGAAGCCAATGGGGGAAGTTTGTTGGATGTTGAGTTCCTGGGGGATTTTTGCTTTGGTGCATTGGATTGTTTAGTGGACTTGTAGGGGGAGTATTGCTGAGGGGCCATTTAAAAAGAGTAAGAGGGATGAAGGGGGGAAGGGCTATGAGAGTTTTTAAGTGGTGAGAGTGATGAAGTGATGAGAGGATTAGAGTGATGAAGCAAAGAGGATAGGAAGAGATGAGAGTGATTAAGTGACAAGATGGATAAGGGAATGAGAGTTAGGATGTAATGAAAGCAATAAAGTGATGAGAGTGATGAAGTGATGATGATAGTGATGCAATGAGAGTTAGCTGGATGTGATGAAAGCAATAAAGTGATGATAGTGATGAAGTGATGAGGATAGTTATGAAGAGATGAAGAGCAATGAATCAATTTTTTTTCAGATGAGGTTGGAGGTAGAATTTTTTGGAGGTCAGAGGTGGAGAACCAGGGGTGTATGAATTGTACAGGCGCTGGAAGCCTTTATATACTTTACTTGAAAAAAACCACTCATTTCCAGGTAACTCTGACACATCTGATGTGAAATAAGTGGGTTTTTTTGGGTTTGAAATTGTGGATTTGGTTTGAAACCTGCCATTAAAAAATGGTGGGTTTTCTTAACTCTGATACACCCTAATTAGATTGAACATTGGTTTATTTGAATCAAAATTTATTTTTGTGATGGAATGTAAATATACTTTCATCAACCAGAAAAAAATTTCAAACAATGCCACAGAAACCTATTTAATTAGAGGGATTTGTATAAAATCAAAAATTACAAAATAAATCCCCAAAGCTCAAGAATACTCAAATCAACATCAACAGTTGATTTGGTTGAATTAAACCAAATCAATCTGTCTGGCTTCTCTTCTACTTCGAAAATCTCTTGTTGGAATTTTGAAAAATATTTGAATTCCTCTATTTAGGATAAAGTGATATGTGGCATGTTTGAATCAGTTTTTGAATTTGGTGCAAATTCATCTAAATTTCATCAGAAAAATTAAATCTTATCCCAAAAAATTAATTCTTGATCTTTCCTTTATTATTCTTGTATTTCATGGATTTTTGGTTGGAAAATTTCACAAAATATGAATTCTTCCCATTAGGGTTTATCACAGTTAGAAAAACTGCCATTAAAAACCTGCCTTTTTTTATGTGACCAAACCCACTGTTTTAATGGTAGGTTTCTCAAATGCAAATACCCATTGGCGGTGTATTTCAAAATGTTGTATTTTATGGAAGTGGTGAGTTTCAAAAATCAAATCTTCCATTTATGGCCTTCCATCCATCCATAATCCCTAGAATGAAAAACACCCCTCCACCCCTCCACATCATCAAATATACACACATAACATCACCCATTATTGATTCACACATCAAACACTCAATAAATCACTCCATTCCACCAGAAAATCAACTCATCACTTCACATCAAATTTCCATCACTCTTAATGTGTCCAAAAAAACTCCCCAAGTTTCCCACAGTGGTATGTGACACCATCACAACTGCAAAGTGAACTGGCCTTTCAGCTGGTTTCATAGCCTTTTGGTAAGGCCTTGCCTCTCAGTTGGTTTGCAGTTGTGCAAGGTATGACAGTAAACCAGCTGGCCCTGTTGAAGGTTCAATTTGCAATCAGGACAAGTTTTGCAAGGTGGCTTGCTCCTGTGACAATTGTTGGGTTTTCTGCCTGTCAACAGCAAGAATTTCTAGTCTTGGTGGCTCCTTATGGCGTTCAGGAGTGTGTCTGAATATGGCTCCACGACTGAGAAGTGAGTTAGTGCCACCAGCCATAAACACTTCAGGACAAAGTGCCCTTAAACCTGGGGGTACTGTCACACGGTGGTATGTGACACCATAACAACTGCAAAGTGAACTGGCCTTTCAGCCAGTTTCATAGCCTTTTGGTAAGGCCTTGCCTCTTAGTTTTTTTGCAGTTGTGCAAGGTATGACACCAAGATCATGTTCCAAATCAATCAAGCTGACTGAACTTTTGTTACTATTTGACTCTGATTCTGACCCTGAATTGGAATCCAATTGGTTTTCCTTGAATGCTTCATTGGAAAATCAATAAAAGGTTCCTAGGAGACAGAAAATTCATCATCTTACATATGAAAGGCAAAAGCTCCATCTCCTCCCTGACTTGAGCTTCCACCAAATTTTCAAAACCTCTTTGGTGTCATTCATCAAAATTTTGGAAATTATTGAAGATAACCATCTCTTTCAGAATAACTCTTAATATCATCAACATGATACAGCTATCCAATTGGAATTTTCTCTCTGTAGATTGGCATCAAATGGAAATGGAGCAGCTATTAATTGATTAGAAAATCTCTTCTCAGTTTGATATGAAACTATTGAATCATACACCAAAAGGTTTACAATTTTTATTCTAGGATTCAATTGCTCATTCCTTTGCTGGCTAACCAAGGAAGAGAAGTGTGATTGATATTTGTAGACATGAATAGAATAAGAGCTCAGCAGTGGGTAGATTCAGGATCTGCAAAAAAACAGGAGAGATGCTGATCTCAATCTTTTTCCTATTCTGACAGAGGCAGAAAAAGGCTCAGCAGAAGGAGGATCTGGGATTTCCAGCACAAGAAGAAAAATTCTAAGCCTAAATCTTGCCTTTTGTGGTGGTGAAAGGAATTGAAGTGTGGGAACAAGGATTTAGCCATATTTTGCAAATGTATGGACTTGGGATATCAAAAGCAGAGTTGTATGTAGATAGATGTGAAGGAGCTTATGGTCACAGAAAGCAATTAATGGACCATCAAGTATGTGTTCAAAGACAAACTATGGGGTATGCAAGTGGGTGGTGGCTTGGGCAGGTGATTCTTGGAAAAATAGCTTGTGAATGTTGAAGAGTTTAAAATGATGAGTATGGTGAGTTTGAGGACTGAGGAAAATGAGAAGGATGCAAAGAGCCAATGGAGACGGGATAATAATTGTAAATTCAAGTGGAACTGATCTGAAGGGGAGGAAGGGACACTCTGCTTTAATTGTCTGGTAATCAGATGATTTTCATTCACAGTTCAAGGGAAGGACCAGTATGTATAGACAAATAGAGAACCCAAAAGGGGGCCTAAGGCAGCAGGTTAGAGAAAACTAGAGAGCCTCAGAGGGGGCCTAAGACATGGTTAATGAGATAATGAAAACAGAAAGACAGCAATAAGGTAACTAAATTTGTTATTCACAGAATATGAACATCAAAAGACAACACACCGCCTTAACTGACAAAATCAGGAACCAATTTAAAGCCTGAAAAAATTCCAGAGATTCATGAGAAATGAGAGGAGAATATGAGAATTGAGGAATATATGAAAAGAAACCACCTTGTCAGGATATGAGATGGGGAAATGATAGCCTATTTTAAGAGGAGCAACAAGGACCTCAGGCATAGTTTCCTAGCATGATATGGGGAACAATAGCCTATTTTAAGGGGAGCAACAAGGACCTCAGTCATAGTTTCCTAGAATGATATGGGGAATGATAGCCTATTATAAGAGGAGCAAAAAGGACCTCAAGCATAGTTTCCTAGCTTAATGGGGAAGAATGATATGATGATGATGATGATGATGATGATGATGATGATGATGATGATGATGATGAGGGTAATGGTATAGCTTAATGGGTGATAATGATATGATGATGATGGTGGTGGTGATGGTGATGGTGATGGTAATGGTGATAGAGATGAATTTGGAATGTAGTGTTGACAGTTGTTGAATAATGATGGTGGATGATAGCATGTAATGGTAATGAGTGTGATTATGGTAAAGATTGAGGGTGGATATTAGGGAGATATATAGATAGTATTGAAAAAAAGAGGAAGGAATTCCAACACAACAGCCTGCTCAGTACTAGATGAGGAATTTTGGCATTTTTTTGAAGTTGATTGTTGAGGTAGATGATGATAATAGTGTTGAGAGTTATTTGTTGTTGATACGGTTGGTGGATGGAATGATGATTGAATTGGATTGATGATGGTTGTATCAATGTAGGAGATGGAGCAAGTAGAGAAGTAGAAGGTGAAGTAGATGAGAGTGATGGGAGCAAGCAAGAGGTGATGAAGCATGAGGATTGGAGCAAGCAATTGGTGATGTAGCATGAGGAGCAGATGAGATGAAGCAAGGAGAGAAGTAGCAGTCAGAGAAATGGGAGAATGGCAAGGGTGAAAGGATGGGCCAAATGAATGGAACACCCCTTGGAATGATGGTAGTAGATCATATTGGTGGAGATGCAAAGTTGAGTTGGAGCAGCTGGAGGCAATCTATGTTGCAAGCAAGGTGGAAACAAGTAGCAATTGGAATTTGGAATTAAAGTGCAAAGCAAGGTTGCAAGTTTGCAAGGGAGGATGCAAGCAATGTGGGGATGAGAAGCAACCAAGGTTGCAAGCAAGATTGCGCAAGGTTGAAGGGTTGAAGATTGAGGAGAGAGAGCGCAAGATGTTGGATTGGGGACAAGTGAGTAAATAAAAAATTGAGCAAGGTTTTTTAAAGAGATGAGAGATGGATGGTAAGCGGGGAAGCAGGAGAGGTCAAGAGGTCAAAGATTGAGAGGGAAAAAATGTTGCAAGCAAGCTCGCAAGTGGGAAAAAAAAAGAGAAATATCTGGAGGAGGAGGCGCTTGGAATAGAGCAGTTGGATGAAGATGAAACAAGGGGAGTACGCGCGAGACATTGGAGGCAAGTAGCAAAGCTGAGAGGCAATAAAAGTTGCAATCAAGGTTGCAAAATGATGGCAGGCGAGGCTGATAAACATTGGAGATATTGGATGTAGGAGAGGTAATTTTGAAGCAAGCAAGGTTGCACTCAGGGCGTGAGGTTGATAGCTTGAAGAGGAGAGTGGGATGATGAAGCAAGCAAGTTGTGAGGATGAGAATCAATTGCAATTGCAAGCAAACCTGAGAGGTCAGATACTTCAAGTGAGTGCGCAAGGCATCAAGGAGATTGGGTTGTAAGATGATTGTAAGCATGGTATTGAGGAGATCAGAGACAGAAGGTGGGTGGTAAGCTGGCAAAAGGGGAATTCAGAAGAGTTGATGGGTGAAGAGGATGGAGGTGGAGATGGGTAGCAATTGAGCTTGAAGGCTTGAGTGGCAATAAAAAAAACCAGCAAGGATCCAACTGGATCTCTTGGACCAAATAAAGTTGGAAACCAGACTGGGTACTGAAAAAAAAAGAGTGCAAGAAGGCAAATTTGGGTTGATGATTGAGAACAGAGTTTCAGGTCAATTGAAGGTTGGGATGATAGATTAAGATGTCAATGAGACCGTGTCAAATGGTAATGAGAGAGAGAGAGGTGAGGGAAGAAGTGGAATAAGTGGAATAAGGACAGCAATGGCAGGGTCAAGCGCAATACAATCAAGGTTTCCAAGATGATGAGAGATTGCAAGTGAAGTAATGATTGATTATGGAGGTTGATGGAGAAAGCATGCAAAGGCAGAGGTGAGGAGCCAACAAGGTTGCAATTGATTCAGATATTGGAGAGAGCAAGCAAGGGTTTCTGAACCAAATCAATCTTGTATCATGATTGGTGAGACTGAGGATGGGGGATTACTAGTTGGAATACTCCAATGAGCAGGAGGAGCATTACTAGCACCAGCACTGGGGATTCAAGTTGGAAGAGGCAATTGAGTTGATCATAAATTTTGAGGTGGGTAAAATCAGGAGATGAGGAACCAGTGGAAAGGGCGGGACTGCCAATTGAGGGCCCAGAAGGAGCAGAGGTGGGGATTGATCTGAGACAAAGTTTGAGGGATGTCATGGAAGATGTTGGCCACAATATCAAGGAATGATCAAGAGAATAGTTTGGGCTTGACAAGGACTTGGTGAAGGAATTGTTGGATCAATGGCCAAAACCAATTTCAATCAAGTTTAAAGTGGGCAGATTGTCAAACAAGTTGGGAGCCAGAAGGGATTTGATGTAGGGATTGGAGGTACAAGGAAGATATTGGCAGACAATTGATGATGATGATTGGGAGGAGAAGGTAAATGGAGAGAGGCGTCCAAGGATTGATTGAAGGGGCAGATCCGGCTAAGATCAGAGCCTGGGATGACAACGAGTATCCTGGGTAATGTAGGCCTTAGATGGTGCCAATGAGGATGTAAACAAGGATGGTACCAGGGATCAATAGGATAATTGAGAGATGGAAAAAGGATGGTTGCTCATGGATATTGGGAATTTGGAGAGATATGAGTAAATTGCTGAGGGTTGAGCAGGGATGAGGATGATGAGGGAAAGAGTAGGAGGTAAGGAAGGAGGAGGAGATGATGACAGATTGGTCAAGATGATAATGGTAAGCAAACCAGTTGGAACAATGAAGTTGAATGGATATCTTAGTGGGATGAGATTTTGACTTTTAACCATGAAGAGTTTAAAATGATGAGTATGGAAAGTTTGAGGATTGAGGAAAATGATAAGGCTGCAAAGAGCCAATGGAGACGGTGTGGAAACCAAAGAGGCAACACCCCTTAATTCCTTCTTGAGTTCCGGAAGTTATTGATCAAAGCGTCTGTAAGGAGATTGGATGCGGCCGGTGAAGAGAGAGAGAGTGAGAGGGAGAGAGTGATAGAGCAATAATAAGATGAATTCCTTACTTTCCAATCCAATCCAATCCAATGATAAAGAAGTCATAAAGTGAAGTCCGATCATCCAGTCCGTGAAGTGAAGTGCTCCCCCTACAACCCGGAGTTGAGAGTGAAGTATTTAAGTCCTCCCTCTCAACCCTAACCTAAGTACAACCACAAGTAAGCAAGAATGATGAAATACAACCCCCAAGCACAGAACCCTAGCCCAACCCTACCTCTCCAACCCATGCCCCTTGATATCAACGTACGTCCGGTTCGCCCGCCCGCGCGCGTCCTCCCAACAACCCGTTCCAGGTATCCGGGGCTTACCGCGTGATCCAATCCGCGCGTCTTGCGATGCACAATCCGCTTGATCCGCGCGAGCCGTCCAATCCGTGTGAGCCTTCCGATCCGCGCAATCCTTCCGGTCCGCAATCCGCGCAACCCGTCCGTCTCCCGTCTCCAGGTGCTGAGCCCGACCCAACCGCTGCTGGGCCTACCTGACTGCTGCTGAGCCTGCAGCGCGGCTAGCTGCGGCAAGGCCCTTCCCATTGCTGAGCGTTCCGCCGCTGCTGAGCCTGCCGCTATTGCTGAGCGCGCCTCCCGCAGCCCTTTCCCGACTCCCATCCATAAAAGAGCACCACATCCCCCCCCAACCTGAGTTCTGTCCCCAGAGATCTCCCACCATCTCACCTTCCTTAGTTGCACCCCCTCCCCCACTCATTGCGACTACCCCACTCCCCCGGCCGGTACTCCTGAGATCCCAGACGTTATTTCAATTGTTCCAGCCGTCCCACTTGCAAGGTTTGAAGCAATGGCAAACGACGCGGATGGACTGCTCCAGAGGTTCCTAGCCGCGCCACATGGTCACAACACCGACTCCCGGTGCGAACTTCTGGCCTCATTCCGCAACCTGGTCGCCGCGGCTTGCTTGGAAGCGGTGAGGATGATGAGAGCTGGACCTACTTAGACGGATCGCCCCCCCTCCCTTCCTTTCCTTCTCTTATCCTTTCTCCTCTGTATTTAGCGCCTGTACACAAAAAGACACATGTTGTGCGTGATTGACTAGCCTTTGGGCTTGTGAGTCCCTGAGAGAGAATAAGAACCGCGCGTGAGATCCGCGCCTTGGAGAGAGAAGATCCGCGCCAGTGAGAGAACTCAGCAAAGGTGAGAAACCTGCGCCAGTGAGAGAAATTGACAAAGGTGAGAAATCCGCGCCAGTGTGTCTGAAAGTGAGAAATCTGCGCCAGTGAGAGTATCTGCAAGAGTACATGGGGAGACCTTGGCGCGCCAGCGTGCATACGCAATCCTCAAGAGAGACAGGAAAAGAAAAAAAAAGGAAAAGGAAGAATGAATAGATAAGAAGGAACAAGAGAAAAGGAAGTTTTTTTTTTTTTTTTTTTTTTTGAGCCCGCGTCCTGCGTCCCAACTCCAACCTTCCACCCTGCGCTAGCTCCCCCCCCCAACTTTGCCGCTGTCCTCAGCCGACCGCGCCCCCTATACCCATCTCCAGATCCGCGGCGCGTTGCCTCAACCAATCCCGCAGGGGCCTTGTTTGCAAATTGTTGTCCCAAACCGTCTAGGTGCACCTCCCGCCGCCAAGACCCTCCTGCATCCTTTGAGATTTGAGCCCATCTGCGCGCAAAACCCAAACAAAAGCAAACACCCCCAGACGTCCTTACCACAACCCGCCATGGAGGAGGAAAGAGGCTTTGAAACCCTTTCAATCCCAGCCCTCTCCTCCCCCACCCTGTCCACACAACATTCCTTGCCCTTTGCAGTTCCCGCAGCCTTGTTCTCCCCCCTGGAGATTTCTGACTGCTCCCTGCCCTCTGGACCGCGTGTGACCACTTGATCCTTCTGCTCCGCCCCACCGTCCGTCCATTCTGTTGCTGCCACTACCCTTTCCAAATGCGCGCTCCCCGCCGTCAAAGAGGTCTGGCTCGGGTTGTGATCCTCCAACGCGTGGTCCGTCTCTTCTGTTGCTGCGTCTACCTTCCTTGCAAGGCCCGTCCGCTGCTTTCCAAGTCCCAAACCGCACGGAGCATCCATTTCCCGTTCTGTCGTCCTCGCCTGCTTCCTGTCAGTAGGCCGCCCCGGTTCCGTCAAGTCCCCCTTCCCCAACACGTACTTAGCCCCCACTGGGGAAACCAATTCCGCGTTCAAATCCGCTGTCCGGTCCCTTTGTCCCGTCCGCCAATGGTTGTTGTCCTCCCCATTCGTGCACACGCGGGGGGCAGACGTGCTGGGAGACTGAATACTCTCCAGATAGGCCTTGAGGCCCCTTGCCACCTCCGCAAGTTTGCTAGCCCAAGAGATGGTTGCCAGTGTTGGGGCCGGAACATACTCTGCCCTGTAGTACTCCAGTTCCGCGTAATCCAATTCCACTTGCAACCGGATCCCTCCACGCGCGCCTGCCTTGTAACCCAATTCTGTGCATGGCTTGAGATTGTCCTTCCGAAAGTGAGAACCGCGCCTCCCCCATCTTGCCAGCATGTTCCCCTTCAGTGTTGGCCAATCCAGGTTCTGGTAGCCTCCCATCTCTTCCACGTCCCGACGTGCTTCCGCGTCCTTGATGAACAGGACAACATGGCGCGCCTTCTCAGAATCCAAAACGCCTTCAGAGTCCGCAATCACTTCATACCATGAGATGAATTGCTCCACTTCCACAATGTTGAGTCAAATATGCAGGTAAATCCATGGGGTAGCACGGAGGCCGTGGGAGGAGGAAGGAAGAGAAGCGGCTGTTGGTAGCATCTGTGAGTACCTTTGAGAGACTTTGACAAAAGATCTTTCCCGGCCAGACCCCCAGATGTGGAAACCAAAGAGGCAACACCCCTTAAGTTGTCCTCAAGTTCCGGAAGTTATTGATCAAAGCGTCTGTAAGGAGATTGGATGCGGCCGGTCAAGAGAGAGAGAGTGAGAGGGAGAGAGTGATAGAGCAATAATAAGATGAATTCCTTCCTTTCCAATCCAATCAAATAAAATGATAAAGAAGTCATAAAGTGAAGTCCAATCATCCAGTCCGTGAAGTGAAGTGCTCCCCCTACAACCTGGAGTTGAGAGTGAAGTATTTAAGTCCTCCCTCTCAACCCTAACCTAAGTACAACCACAAGTAAGCAAGAATGATGAAATACAACCCCTAAGCACAGAGCCCTAGCCCAACCCTACCTCTCCAACCCATGCCCCTTGATATCAACGTACGTCCGGTTCGCCCGCCCGCGCGCGTCCTCCCAACAACCCGTTCCAGGTATCCGGGGCTTACCGCTTCTTGCAATGCGCAATCCGCTTGATCCGCGTGAGCCTTCCAATCCGCGTGAGCCTTCTGGTCCGTGCAATCCTTCTGGTCCGCAATCTGCACGACCCGTCCGTCTCCCGTCTCCAGGTGCTGAGCCCAAACCGACCGCTTCTGGGCCTACCTGACTGCTGCTGAGCCCGCAGCGCGGCTAGCTGCGGTGAGGCCCTGCCCATTGCTGAGCGCGCCGCCCGCAGCCCTTTCCCAACTCGTTTCCATAAAAGAGCACCACAACGGGATAATACTTTTAAAGTCAAGTGGAAATTATCTGAAGGGGAGGAAGGGACAATCTGCTTTAATTGTCTGGTAATCAGATGATTTTCATTCACAGTCCAAGCAAAGGAACAGTATTTATAGACAAATAGGGAACCCCAAAGGGGGTCTAAGCCAGAAGGTTAGAGAAAACTAGAGAGCCCCAGAGGGGGCCTAAGAAATGGTTAATGAGATAATGAAAACAGAAAGACAGAAATAAGGTAACTAAATTTTTTAGTTACAGAAAATGAACATCAAAAAGACAACAAAAGTTGAAGGCATGGTATGTGGAGATTGAAGGGGATTGGCTAAGGAGGATTGATGGGGATCTTCCAAGGTGTGAATATTGGGGCGGTTTGTATTGTAAACTGTTGGATATTTCAAGAAATTTTTTAAATATGTATGTGGATGGATTGGGGCTAGGCAGATCATAGCTGGAATGAGTCAAAGTCAATTGCAGAGGTGCATAAGGAGGAAAGGTAGTGCTGGGGAGTATTTTTTTAATGTTACTTTTTTTTTCCTCAAGGTTTTATTGAGGTTTGTATATATAAGGCCAGTGTTACACAAGTGAGGAGAAATAATTAAATTCATGTATCAGGAATAAATTTTTATCTTCAAAAAATTCCAGAAATGATTTAAAAAAATAAGAGTATTAGCATGAAAAAAAAATAAAAAAAGGATTAAGAGTTGCTCTTCAGGGAAATTTTTGCAGAGTGATGAATAAAAGATTTTTTTAAAATGTTTTCACAGTTCTTAGTAGTGGAGTTTGGATAAAGCAGGCCAAGAGTAGAATAATTCCTGGACCAGATCAGGATTGTGGTGCATATTTAGTCCCATAAACTCTTTTTTGCCACAAAGTTGGGGGCCTTGTTCAAAAATATTCTTCTTTTGCCCCAATACATAGTTTGATAAATTTGACTTTTTAATCATTTTACTTAGTTTAATTTTTAGGATTTCTGGAATGTTGATTGGAGATGTCAAGGAAGGTTTGATCAGAATTCTTCTGAAACACATGAAAAGTGTTTCCCAATTTCATCACCCTCCTCCACAGGAAACCTTGAGTCCAATAGCTCCAATTCCTAGGGCAATGGGGCATTCAACCTACAAGGTACCAAGCAAGAGCCCAAGAGTGGTTGGTTAAAAAATCAGGCCACAGGATCATCCAGCAGTTTAAGTTTACTCCAAGGGTATCCATCTTTTCCTGCAGTATTTTGAGGAAGCAACAAAAAGCAAAGGAGCCTTGGATGTGGATCAGGTTTGTCAAATTGTCAATTTCATTCCAGATAAAGAGAATTTGTGGGATGTTGAGGATATGGAGGGGTATCAGCAGCAGGACTGGGGGAATTTGTAGGGTTAATTAGTGGAGAAATGGGGAATAAGGGAGCAGAGGCTCAGAGAGGTTGACTTGAAGCAGTTGGCAGAAGAAACAGAAGAAGTGGGAGCAGTTTCCTTGAGATTGTTTTTTGGTGTTTATTTTTTGTCCTTCAATTGGATCCTTAAGTACCTCTCAAGGAAGAGCATTGTGGTGGAGCACACCAGCTCCATCAACAAAGCCTTCCTGCGGGTATTAAGTGCAGAATTGAACAGTTAATTCCATTTGAAGCTCTATGATAATGGACCAATCAATAAATTGCAGTACAGGGGAGTTTCAATTTTGCCAGAGATGAAAGAGATTTGGTTGGCCATCAAAGGTGAGCTAGAGTTATTTGAGTTACTCAAAAAATTAAATACCAAGCCAACAGTGGCATAAGAAGTGGCTCTCATGAAAGGCATATCTCCTCCTCCAGTCACAGAAAAAGAAATCATGGAGGTCACCAAGATATTTAATGAACTCCAAATACTTCTTCAGAAAGCTTCAGAGAAGCAAGAAAAAGTTCCAATATGCATTGGGGGAGAAGCCTTCCAACCAAGGCAATGATATTATTGCAGGGAATCTGGAAATTTCAAGTGGGGATGTAAAGCACTAACCAAGTATATGACAGCAAAGAAAGTGCAACCAGAAGGTACAGATTGTTTCCTACCATTGGGAGAACAGGTTTACAAACTTCCAGATTTTCCCCCTCCAAAAGATGAGGAAAAAGATAGGGGGAAGGCAGAAAAGAAGGAAGAAAAAGCCTCTGCTGGAGATGCATTCCCAAAGGCTTCTTGGGAACCTGTGCTAGTCTTGGCAGAGGTAATTGTGGTTTAGTTGGACAAAAACATGTTGGGTGAGATATGGACATTGATGTCTCAAATAGCAAAATCATGATGCAGAATCAGTTGTGGCGGGGCAGAGGGAAACCTCAAGCAAGCAGGGGAGTTTTCCAGGAGAATATGAAGAGCAGAGAACCCAGTATTTCTAACACTTAAGGAGATAGAATCAATTTTTCCAATGATAGTGGTTTTCCAACTGTTGTCAAATACCTCTTTTCACCTCTCACAAGCGCGCGCAAGATTGCAAACACTTCAAATCCACTTCACCTTCCATCCCTTCCATTCAGTTCCTCACCTTAATTCCCTCCTGATCCAATCTTTGAATGCCAGCTCATCTTGATCACTTCTCCCACTCCCATTTCTATTTTCTTTCTGGTCTCTCTCCATCTCCTCCCTACTCATTACTCATCCTCAGTGTCTACTCATATCAATCAAACTATACCATATTTGCCTCAAGTCCCAATTTGCTTTGTCCTAATCAAGTCAATCTCAATTCCTCATCTTTTTGTATTAGTCCTCAAGACCACTCTCAAGTTTTGACCAATTTTTCTAGCTGTGAGACAACATCTTTCCAAACTTATTCTTTCTATTGTTTCTGACTTCATCTCTATCTAGCTTGTTCCTCCTTGCTTTTCCTTTTCCTAGTTCTATTGTCTCAGTCATATTCAGCTGTCAACCTCTTACCACTAGTGTGCCCTTATCCAAATTCAGCTGGTCCTACTTTGAAATCCAACTCTGAAGTTTTCAAGGTAAAAAGCCAAAAGCTCTACCAACTGAGCTAACCGGGAAACTCATCATGACCTCCCCTGGACCAGATGTTTCAAACAACTCTCTTCTAAAGGCACCTACTGACTTCATTACCAACCTCAATGAATCAAACTTCTCACTTTGGCAATCCAAGATACTCACCATTTTTTCTCTGAAAGGCATTTCTCACTGGCTGAACAACCCCAAAACAGACAGATGTCCTGCCAAAGTAAATCTGGAAATTGTTGGCTACATCTTGGCCAAACTAGACAATAGGAAGTACATCAACTGTGTAAAGGAACATCATCTAAACAATGGAATAAATCTCTGGAAATCCATCAATGAGATTTATGCCTCCTCACAAACTGCAAACAGATCTCAAGTTTTTTTCAACTTCCTCAATCTCCAATTCAATCCCAGGCAAGTGGAAAAGTTCATAACCAAAGTGAGGGCTTGCCTGCTTCAAATTTCCAAGATTGGCATTTTTATGGACAACAATATAATAGCATATCTAATCCTGTACAAATTTCCTATCAAGCTCAAACATCTCAAGACCACCATCACTCACTCTCTTGGCAAAACTTGTATTGATGGTTATATTGTACTCAGACATCTCAACCAGATTAAAAATGAAGTTGCAACTGGCACGTACACATCTGCACTGGTCAGTAAGACTGAGACAATTTGTTGTAAACCTACTTGGCATAATCCCTGAGCAAGTCATCACAAGAACAGTTTCTGGCAATTATTTCCACATCTTTGAACCAACAAGGATCAATCTCAGAACAACACCAAGACCAACAGCACCCCAACAGGCAGCAGACCGTTGGCCCATCTAACTTATACGTTTGCCATGACTCACTCTTGGGCTCTGGACCAAAAACAAATTCTTCTTGACTTGGGAGCCTCAAACAACATTTTCAACAATCCTGGCTTCTTTGACAATCTCCTGCCTGATGACTCTGAAATACACCCTGGGAAACCCAACGCTTCCGTATCATCTTTTGGAATTGGAATTGCTAAGCTAAATACCCCCCATGCTTCCCTAAAGCTGAGGAACTCACTCTTTGTTCCTGACCTCTCCATAAATCTAGTCTCCCTGGGACAATTAATCAGTCAAGGTTGCTTTCTATTGCTCATGGATAATGGAAAATTTGGGGTCTTCTACAAGGAAAGGCCTATTCTCAGCGGCACTATCAAGGACAACCTAATGTTCATTCACGAGGACAGTTCCAACCTACCTGAAATAGCCTACTCCTTTCTCTCCCTTTCCTCACTTTATCAAAGTTTTGGACATCCACATGAAGATCAAACCAAGTTAATTTCAAAGGACTTCCCAAACATCAGATGGGATCAGATCAACTGTGTATCATGCGCCAAAAGAAAGATTCATCAACTTCTGTTTAATAAACATCTTCCCAAAAGTCAACAAGCCTTTGAGCTCATACATGCTGATGTCTGTGGACCTATTAATCCCATTTATCATTCCGGATTCAGATATTTTCTCCTTCTCACTGATGACTTCTCTAAGTTTAAGACCTGTATTCCCATCAAACTCAAGTCTGACATTGCCAATGAAGTAATAAAATTCATTAGACTCTATGCCAATCAATTTGGTCACATGCTAAAGGAGTTTCACTTGGACAATGGTGGTGAATTTCTCAACCACAAACTTTCTACATTCTTTAATGAAAATTGTATCTCCCACTCAACCTCAAAACCCTATACGCCACAACACAACCCTGTGGCCAAACAGGGAAATCAAACTTTGCTAGAATCTGCCCAAACCTCAATGATTGATATGAACATTCCACTTGAACTCTGGGATGAAATCTTGGTCAGCTTGTGCACCATACTAAACTTTCTTCCTTCTTTCAAAACTAAACTGTCTCCATTTGAACTCTGGTCTGGTCAGAAACCCAAACTGAATCTCATAAAGACCCTGGGCTCAAAAAAATTGTTCTAAATCAAACCTTCAATCACTCCAAATTGGAAGAAAAAGGAATTGAAGGAATTCTGGTTGGTTTTGATACACAATTAAACTCCTATAGAATCTACTGTTCCTCCTCTAAAAATGTGGTGCGCTCAAAACACGTAAAGATCTTTGAAAACATTAAATCTGATGATCCTACATTTCTGTCCAAATCACCATTTGACTCATTTCTCAAGGATGACGATCTACTTACTGATCTTCTAATCTCAAACATCAATCCTCCTACTCCTTCCAATAACAATGTAACCTGTTCCGACTCTAGTCATGCTGAAAATGAAGCTTCCTCAAACTCTTCCAACAATTACTCCTCATCTTCTGAATCTCAAGAAGAGTCGTCAATTGAACAACAACTTGTTGAGTCCACTCCTCCCAGAATGCCTGTACTACGTGATTGTTCAACCATTCAGAAGCCTCAACGCTACGGTTTCATCACCAGAGTTGTCCCCAAGAACTACTCAGATGTACTCAAATCCCCTGATAAGGATCACTGGATTGAGTCTATGAAGAGAGAGACAAATGGCATTGAGCTTCTTAAGGTTTGGGAAGGCTGTTTAATTCTGCCAGAAGGTAAAGAAGCACTTACCACTGTGTGGGTCTATAAGATCAAGGACAATCCCAATGACAATGGTATTCAATTTAAGTCCAGACTCTGTGTAAAAGTTTTCAAACAAGTTGAATTCTTTGATTATGGTGAAACCTACACTCCAACTGGTTCTATAGTTACTCTCCGAGCTCTCTTGATCTTTGCTCTTCATCAAAAACTTCCTTTACAACAAATGGAAATTAAGTCCACCTTTCTTCATGCTCCACTTGATGAAGAAATCTATATCAAGACTCCCAAAGGCTAAAACTGTTCACATCCCTACCTTAAACTGCACAAGGCACTCTATGGTCTAAAACAAGCTCCCAAGAGCTGGTACAACACCCTGAAAGGGTGGTTAGTCAAAGATGGGTTTTGTGTTTCTTCTGCTGACCCATGCCTATACATCAACCACTCTCAGTCTCTTTATGTGTTTTTCTATGTTGAAAATTTGCTAATAATAGGCAATTTTTCAGAGTTCTCCACTAGAATAAAGAATAAACTCAGTATATCTCATGATGGTCCCCTCTTCAAAATTCTAGGCAACCACTTCATTCAAACCAAATCCGGATCCTCCCTTTTGCATCAACCCAACCCACATCAACACCGCCTTAGAGGAACTTTTATTGACAGACTCTAAGACCATCAACACCCCCCTTACGCCAAATTTTAAACTTGAACCAGCCTCAGAAGAAGATCATGAAAAGTTTCTCAAATTGAACATAAATTTTCGCACCTCCACCGGCTTCCTTAATTACATTGCCAGTATAACTTGCCCTGATCTCTCCTATTCTGTTTCTTGTCTTTCTTGATTCAACAACAAACCCAGTCTATCACATTGTAACAAGGCCAAACGTGTATGGAGATATGTTAATGCTACCAAAACCTTAGCCCTTAAACTTCACTCTTCCTCTTTTGCTTTTGACATCAAATGCTACAGTGACTCCAAAGGTGGCAATGAGCCAACAACTTGACAAAGCCATTCTGGCTAAATTTTACTGCTCTATGGTTGTCCTGTGTCTTGGCATAGAAAACTTCAAACCACAGTATCCCTCTCATCCACCAAAGGAGAACTCAAAGCTCTTGTCCTAGCAACTCAAGAAAAACTTTGGCTCCTCAATCTCATCAAAGAACTTAATCCCAATCTTCAAATCACTCACTGCTTGTATATTGACAACAAGGCCTTGAACAACTTGGTTACCTTAGATTCCCACCATGGGGCTCTCAAACACATTGACACTCAAATTAAATGGCTCCAAGAGCAACGTGACAAGAATCTCCTCATAACTCAATTGATACCGTCAGGCCACATGCTAGCCAATGCTCTCACTAAAACAACCACCAAACCTTCTGTTGAATATCTTGCTTCATCTCTAATGTCATCTCACAACTAGACACGGCGGAGTGTTGTCAAATACCTCTTTTCACCTCTCACAAGCCCGCGCAAGAGTGCAAACACTTCAAATCCACTTCACCTTCCATCCCTTCCGTTCAGTTCCTCACCTTAATTCCCTCCTGATCCAATCTTTGAATGCCGGCTCATCTTGATCACTTCTCCCACTCCCATTCCTATTTTATTTCTGGTCTCTCTCCATCTCCTCCCTACTCATTACTCATCCTCAGTGTCTACTCATATCAATCAACCTCTACTGTCTTTGCCTCAAGTCCCAATTTGCTTTTTCCTAATCAAGTTGATCTCAATTCCTTGTCTTGTTGTATTAGTCCTCAATACCACTCTCAAGTTTTGACCAGGTTGTCTAGCTGTGAGACAACATCTTTCCAAACTTATCCTTTCTATTGTTTCTGACTTCATCTCTATCTAGCTTGTTCCTCCTTGCTTTCCCTTGTCCTAGTCCTATTGTCTCAGTCATATTCAGTTGTCAACCTCTTACCACTAGTGTGCCCTTATCCAAATTCAGCTGGTACTACTTTGAAATCCAACTCTCAAGTTTTCACCAACAATGTGTGGGAACAAAAGGAGAGGATCTGAAAACTATGGAGGACCCACAAGTTTTTCCCCTGAATTAAGAGGTAGAGAAACTATCATTGGAAGAGTTGATTTTATGTCCCTTGGGATAGAAAGAAATGTAAATTGAAAAGAAAAAGTGCCAGGCTATGGTTTATAGCAGTTCAATGCTCAAATTATTTTAATCACGTATGGCAAGGAGCACAAGGCTTGTTTGAAAAAAGTAAAACATTGTTTTGCAGAACTTGGGTGGATTCAAATTCATAGGGGAAGGTGTAGTGGAGCAAGAAATGAATGAGATTGTGAAGGTAACAGCCCCACTTTCATATCTGTTAGTGGAAGACTCCAAGTTCATATTGGGTACGCCATTCATGTTTGACTTTTGTGCTTCCCTAAAATTATGACTGGACATGCAAGAAGAACTCCTTCAAGTAGCGGACTCAAAGGGGAGGCCACTTGAAACCACAATCTGCTACTCCAAGAGCATGGAATGGGTAAGAAAGATTGGGGGCCCAAAGGAAGAGGAGTCTGCTAAGGCAGCTCCTCCAGAGGATTTTTGTGTTTTGGTCAGGGAAGCTGTGCAGAGATCTATCTTTTTTATGTTGCCGGTTAACAAGGGAGGAGCAGGAGGGGGAGACCACCAAATGCAGGGTGATTTGGGCAGAATGGAAAAAGATAGAGATTGAGATAAGGAAATTGAGTACTGGAATGGGAATAAAAGTGAGTGCTTCCGCATATGTACCATAAATTAATTCTAGAACAAGCATCTAAAATCGTCTGCCTTGTTCTATTGAACTCTGAACAAACTTTAACTTATTTTGTTCAATTCTATTCCTGCACCATCTTGCCTCAGATAGTGTTGTTCCATTTCTACCAAATACTATCAAACTCATCACTTTCATTGATTCCTCATTCATAAGGTTCTGGAACTTGATTCTGGTTACATTTAAATATTTTTGTAATGCTTAGGAGGGCAGCCTAAAAAGCAACTTTCCCCTTTACAGAACTGCCTGCGGCTCAGCACCGTTTGGAGTCTTACACTGCCCAAGCCATTTTCACAATCCTTTTTTTTTGAAATCAATCCCAAAACCCAGGTTGGAAAACCAAAATTGGCCGTCAGATACTTGATATTCATCCTTTTTGTCAATAATTTGTCCATTTGATTTCTTGCTTGGAACCACAAGTAAAAAGGAATAGGAGGAGACATCATCTTTGTCAATATGGGGAGAGTTGTAGAAGGAGTCTGAGTTGAAGGTGATGTGAGGGGAGCAGTCAAAAGGAGTGAGGCCAGATCCAAATTCCCATGAGGAGAAGGAAGGGATATTTTTTCCATCATAGTTTCATGGTTGGAATCAAATGCAAGTTTGGCTAATTTTCAAAACATTTGGCCTAATATCTGGGAGACCTTGTCAGACCTAAGGTTCAAACAATAATACTTTGAGGAGAGGATTTGATAGCATCTTTCTTCAAATATCATCCAAATATTTCATAAGGGTGCATCAATTTTTGCCATCCATTTTCCAACATTTTCCCACCCCAATATCTTGAGGGACCAACAGTGTTGAACTTTTTTTGGATTGGTGAAGGAATGTTGTTACTGATTTGATGTCCTTCTTCTGTTACTTGAAGAGTTTATTCAAAGGGAAAAATTTGATGATTGCAACCATAGCCTCATGATACCATCAATCTTGAACATATACTCCTCCAGAGCTTATGAAATGGAACGGTTTGATCTTCTTTTTGGCCTGTTCAAACTCTTCAGGGGAGGTTTTTGGACTGTTTTTAACAAAGGAAGTATACAGATCCAAAGGCCTTAATTTGTTTGAAGACCACACAACCCTTTTTTTAATTGTTTCCTCAGACACTTCAAATGAAATTTCAGAAAACCTCATTTGAGCCCTCCTTCTCTTGCAAGCCCTTTTCTTCCCATCTCTCTGTATTTTTTTCAAACCATCTCCTTCCATCTTTTTCCCTCCCAACTTTATACTTTGATTGGGGTGAGGATCAAGATGGAAATCAATTTGTTGTCTAACATTTTGATTTCGGTGGGAGAAGAATGGGCCGCCAATAAAGGGTGGTCAAAGGGGCAGAATGATGGGTTGCATGGCATGGAATCAAAAGACAAAAAAGAAAATAAAAATAATTCATTAGTCCCGTATAATCAACTTAGAAAATAACCAAACATTAATGGTGAATTTTCCTAAAAAAAAATAAATTGAACCAAACATTCAGTCCCCTTGTTAATCATGAGGCAGGATGAGGAGGAGGGGGAGGAGGAGGGGGGCGGCAGGGGAGGTGGCAGTTTTTCTGATTTATTAATTGGAAAAAAAAATGGTTTTACTGATAAATCAATCAATTGATCTGGACTGCAAGCAAAAAGTTGATCAATTGAACTGTAAACAATTGATCAATTGATGAGGAGTATCAAGGGGATAATTAGGAAGGGAAAAGGAGGAGGAGGAGGAGGACAAGGAGGAGGAGGAGGAGGAGGAGGAGGGGGAGGAGGAGGAGGAGGAAGGGGAGGGGGGTGCTTCATGGATGTGCTAACCAAAGAACAAGCAAGAAAAAATGATCTAAAAGGAGGAGGAGGGGGGGAGCTTACCTGGGGAGCTGAGAAAAGAACAAGGAATATGGGGACATGGATAAGGATTAGGTTGACTGGTTGAACTTGGAGGTGAAGGTGGATGGTGAGGTGGTGGTGGTGGTTGAGTTAGTCTGGTGAGGAGGAGGGAGGAGTGGACTGGTGGTGGTTGAGGTGGTTTGGTGAGGGGGAGGGAGGAGTGGAACGGTGGTTTTGTGGGGTGAGGTGGGTGTTTTGCAAGTTTTTGTTCTGTTTTTTGTCCAATTCCACCAAAAAAAAACCAGAGTCAGCCAAGGATTCTTGGTTGAACAACAAAAACTAAAAGAATTCTGTGATGTGATATTTCACCTATTGAAAACCAAATGCTACTCATCAAAGTGAGCAAGTGTGAGGGGTAGAATTCACTCTATGATGGCCACAGATGAGGTAGAAGATGAGACCAGGATGACTTGAGGAGTATTAGGTGTTGAGATCTCAGCTTCTTGCATTCCGTCTCCTGCGCTCCTGCGGGGTTAGGAGACTTCAAAATGAGAGCACTTACTCTAGATCTGATCCCTCCTCAAGCTCCTTCTGTCAACCAGCTTCTGGACCCAACTATTCTTGGTACTTGACTCTTGTTTTCTCTCCTTCCGCAAGCCTGCTACCAATACTATTCTTCTTCTTTTTGTATATTTCCTTTCTCCTTCTCTTTTTGTCTTTCTTGTTTTCTTTCTTTACTCTTCATGTCTCTTGAAACTCTCCTCTTCATACTTGTCACCATTTTACTTGTTAAATCCGCCAAAGCTCATCTCTCAATTTCTGCCTGGTAAGACAACTCACTATTCATCATCTCATTGCCTGAAATAACCTGGAAATGTTACCTCAAATCTATGCTCCAACAGCTTGCACCTATTACTTGTCTCAGTCCTGAATATTCTCACTCTTCTCCACCTGTCTAATCATTCCGGATCTTTCTATCTCTGCTAGCTGTTGGTATCCCTCTCTCTGCCTCATTCTCTCAAGTCTCTCTGCTGTCTTCTTTGCGTTATTTCTAACCTCAAAATCTAGTCTGTTGGTTTTAGTCCTCTGCCTCAAAACTTGAAATCTTATCATGGTTAAAAGCGGAAGCCCCTCACCAAAACACTCAAAATCTGCAAGATGAAAAAACCAACAGGAGCAACCAACTACTTCCACAAAGTTGCCTTAAAGGCTGCCGTTGATGCCATACCCCTTCTCAACAACAAAACTACTCTATATGGAGAGACAAGATGCTTATACTTTTTTATCTCAAGGTAATCAAAGACGCTATTACAAGGAATATAGAACACTATCCACCAAGCAGGAAGGAGAAATCAGGGCAGTTTTCATTTCAAAGCTGGACAGCACAACACATGCCAATGTGGTCAGTTCAACTAACTTCAGCTTGTTGAAATTACTCTGGGCTGAAATAACTTGTCCATTTGCTTTTTCCAAGATTGCCAACCGCGCCAGAATATTCAACCACTTCCTTCACATCACCTTTAACAAACACACCATTGATGGTTTTGTAACTGACACAAAGAAGGCCCTCACTAGAATGAATGATGTGGGTATAGAGGTTCCCAATGATATCCTTGCCTACCTAGTCCTCTTCAAATTTCCCCCTTTCCTTGAGAATCTCAAACAAAAAATCATGCACGTGGAGAAATTCATAACAATTGATGTGGTCTTCAATCACCTATTTCAATATAATCACAAATGTAAGGCTCAACAGAAAGCTTCCAAAAACACATCCAATATCTCTCTAGTGACAACAAGGCCTCAAACAAAAAAAAAAAGATAAGAATTTGAGAATGCAATGTAAAGAAGGCTACCACAATACCAATGCTCCTCATTATGAATCCTTTTGTTTCCATCTAAATCCTCAAATTTCGCCCAGTTGGTGGATTGAACAACAAAATGGATTGAAAAACAAGAATAAGAAACAAAAACCAACAATCAACTATCATGCTCTCCTGACACTCTGGATCAACGCGGAAAACACTCCCAACCTCCTCTTGGACTCTGGGGCAAATATACATGTGTTTAATGATCTCAAATACTTCACAGACATCAAACTGCAAGAGGAACATGAAGTTGTTAAGATGGGAAAAATCAAAGCTAATCTCAAAATCCTTGGAGCGGGCACAGAAAGACTCAAATGGAAGGATTCAGTTATCACCCTAGAAGACTGCATTTTTACACCCAATATTGTTGTTAACCTCATCATTCCTGGTCTCCTTGCCAAGAAAGGCTGCTGCTTAACTCAAAATCAAGACAAATACTTAGTCACCAAGAACGGGAGAACTATTCTCAATGGATTGATTTGCAAAAATCTCTTTTTAATTGAGAAACCCCAGACAATGGGTTGAAATAATGTGGTCAATCACGTCAATAAATCTTCTCATGATTCCAATGTGTCTAAATCTCTGATGAAAATCCACAATATTTATTGCCATGCCTCAATCTCCACTCTCCAACCTATCTTAAAGGATCTTTTCCCTAGAGACAAACTAACTCAATTTCAATGTGATGCATTGGCTTGAAGCAAAATCACAGCTCTTCTTTCCCAGCCATTTCTACTTGATCCAATCTCCCACTTGAGCGCATTCATCCTGACTTTCTTGGGCCCATTAATCCCCAATCAAAGTCTGGCCATTGCTACATGTTCACTCTGGTTGACAAATAATTTGGCTACCTTGCTGCTTTTCCTCTACATTCCAAGGATGAAACCCTCAAAAACATCATCAATATACTTTGAGTTGAATTCAAAAGACTCAAATACTATCTCTCCAAAATCTACTCAGACAAAGGCACTTAATTCACAAATGCCACACTTAAGGAATTCAAAAGCAAAACATATTAAGCTACTCACCTCTGAAACTTATCATTCTCAACATAACAGCCAAGCTGAAAGAGAAAAAAGAACTGTTGTGGAGTCAGCCCAATCTACCTTTTCCTTATCCCAATTACCCAAAAATTACTGGAAAATAGTCACAAGAAGCTTCTGCTTCATGCTCAATCAAATACCAAGAGAAGGTAATCATGTTTCTCCTTGGGAGCTTATGTTTGGTAAGAAGCTCCCTGCTAACTACCTGAGACCTTTAGGTTCTCCTCTGTTCTACCTGGAAAACCACATCCAAAAAGGACGCAAGCTTAATGAGAAAGGATACAAGGGAATACTAGTTGGGTTTAATCCAAATTTCCACTCTTACCTTGTCCTTAACTCATTAGGTTATGTTTTGTAAACTGAGCATGTCACCTTCCTCAAACCCACACAAACAAATTCCCTCTTCTCAAACCATCTGGAACAGATATCTTCTCTCAAGCTTATCAAGACTGACAAATCTGATTTCTCCTCACCTGAAAAACAATTCATGGCTAGAGATCCTGCCAGTGAATATCCAGAATCTGACTCTAATCGTGACTACTCTGCCTCTCTCAACTCAGAATCTTCAGACTCTCTTCAACAAGAACCTCCTCAAATCCCTTCTCCTGTGCCTACTAACCAAGAGGCCTATCAACAAACAAAACGAGAAACTTGAAAACCCCAATGTTATGGTTTCCACCACTACTACAAACCTCCTTCATACCAGGCCGCGCAGAAGTGTCCAGAATGGCCCAAGTGGGAGAAGGCTTTGGAAGAAGAACTAGAATCTATTGAATCACAGGAAGTATCGGAAGAGTACTATGGAATACCCAAAAATATTCTAAACAATATGTGGGTCTTCAAAGTGAAAGAAAATTGTCATGGAGAACCTGTGAAATAAAAAGCAATATTATGTGTTCAAGGGTTTGATCAAGTCCTGGGAATTGACTACAATGAAACCTGGGCGCCTACCGGCAAAATTGAATCACTTCATATTGCTCTCCTGTATGGTCTGAAAGAGAAGATGATGTTCACTCAGTTTGATTTCAAGGGCACCTTACTCCATTCCCCTCTAAATGAAATGGTTATTATCAAGACTCCTGAAGTCTTGCACAGAAAATACCCATACCTCAAGCTGAAGAAATCTCTATATGCTCTCAAACAATCTCCCAAAAATTGGTACAAAACACTAAACTTTTGGATCAAATCACAAGGATTTCAAGAATCAAGCAGCGATCCATTTCTATACATCAACGGCAACTCAAAAGAATTCCACTACTTCCATGTGGATGATTTTATCCACATTGGAAGAAACAAGACCTTCAAGCTCAATTTTCTTAATAGATTCAAGAATTCCTCTTGTCACCCCCCTAGTAAAATCCTTGGAATGCTGATCAAAGTGGATAATGATTGAATTATAATTAGCCAAACTAATCACATAGATCACGGTTTGGACAAATTAGGCCTCACAGATTGTAGAGAAACTCACTCATGGCTCACTCAAAATCTTGACCTTGAACCAGCCTTGGATGAAGATCACAAGGAGTTTGTAAAACTCAAAATCAACTTTCAATCTGTCACTGGACTTTGTAACCACATCTCTCAGTATACTCACCCCAACATTGCCTTTGCGGTCTCAAATCTGGCAAGTTTTAATGTCAAACCTGGCATGCACCATTGGAGGGAAGCGCGCAAGGTCTGGAAGTACCTCAAGACTACCAAGAACCTCAAAATTATCCTCAATTATAATCCCAGGGAGGAAATGGTTTCCAGCTATAGTGACACCACGTGGGGAGACAATCCAACCTTGAGGAAATCTCAAACTGTCTTCATTATCTTTAACTATGGCAGTCCCGTTGTCTGGAACTCCTCCAGGCAAAGGAATGTCACCTACTCTTCTACAGAATCTGAAATAAATGCTCTCCTTGACTGCTTCCTTGAGCTCAAGTGGATTACCCACTTAGTAAGTGAAATTTATCTATTGCCCAAGATCAAGCCCATTATATACATCAAAAACAAACGAATGGATGACAAAAGAAAACACTTTGGGTTGCACTCTAAATCTTGCCATATCAAAATTAAGACCAAAGGCTTAAGAGAAGATTAAAACAACTTGGAGTACAATCTGTCTCTCATCTCTACTGAATCAATGATCTCTGACTCCTTAACTAAGGCTTCCACCCGTAACTCCCTCCACCTCCTTCAAAAATCTATCTTTTCCCCGTCAACAACTAATCAGTCTCCTCTTGTTGCCTTACCAGTCACAAGGGGTGTTGAGATCTCAGTTTGCTTGCATTCCATATCCTGCGCTCCCCTGGGGTGAGGAGACTCCAAAAAGAGGTCACTCACTCTAGATCTGATCCCTCCTCAAGCTCCTTGTGTGAACCGGCTTCTGTAACAGACTCTTGTTTTCTCTCCTTCCGCAAGCCTGCTACCAATACTCTTCTTTTTTTTTGTCTATTTCCTTTCTCCTTCTCTTTTTGTCTTTCTTGTTTTCTTTCTTTACTCTTCATGTCTCTTGAAACTCTCCTCTTCATACTTGTCACCATTGTCCTTGTTAAATCCGCCATGCTCATCTCTTAATTTCTACCTGGTAAGACAACTTGCTATTCATCATCTCATTGCCTGAAATAACCTGACAATGTTACCTCAAATCTATGCTCCAACAGCTTGCTCCTATTACTTGTCTCAGTCCTGAATATTCTCACTCTGCTCCACCTGTCTAATCTCTCCTGATCTTTCTGTCTCCGTTAGCTGTTGGTATCCCTCTCTCTGCCTCATTCTATCAAGTCTCTCTGCTGTCTTCTTTTTGTTGTTTCTAACCTTGAAATCTAGTCTTTTAGTTTGAGTCCTCTGCCTCAAAAATTGAAATCTTATCATTGGGAATATCTTCTCCAAATATTTTTTCCCATTCATCTTTGATGTTTGGCAGAAGGTTGTGAAGGATTACAAAATTGATAATCCAGTTGATGAGGATCTTCATGTCTTTGGAATTTTGAAGCTAGTTTTGAATTTCCCTTAAGCTGGCCCATCTTCCTTTAAGAATCCCTATGGCATGCTCAATTCAAACTCACCATTGGGCAAAGTGATAGTTGAATTCAGTTTTGGTATGATCATTGGATGAAACATTGTGGCATTGTGGAACCACATATTTCCCACTAGCATAAGCTTAATTGGCCATAAGGTATTTATCTTGGTCAAAGCAGTTATCTTGTTGTTGGGAAATCCACATCCAATTTAAAACATATCAATCATGATAAGAACCTGGAAGGCCAATATTGAGGGATACAAACTTCTTGTTGTTAACACAAACCATTTGTAGTGATAATGAGTATCTATACAAACAGATAAAACATATTTTTTAAGTGTTTTATCAAAGGCTTTGCAAATTAATTAAATTGATTGCCTTTTTTCCCAATCAAAATAGTGGTTGCCATATAGCTTGGGTTTTTGAATCAAGGTGATAGTGGTTCCATCAAAAAAACCAATCCAACCGGGAAAGCCTTCAGTATCCATTAATTGAGATGTATCCTTGTTTTCTTCTTTGGTTTTACAACAAAGGAACAAGCAACAGAAATATAGGATAGCAATAATGACTCTTTTGGTTTATAAGTCAATGGATCAATAAATGACCAAGAATAGATTTTCTGATTGATGAATTGCTGCTCCATTTCCATTTGATACCAATCTACCAAGAGCAACAGACATTTGGATATCTGGATTGCATTGAGGATTCCAACAATTTATCTGGAAGATGTGGTGGTATTCAATCATCTCCAAAATTTTAATGAATGAAGGCAATAAAGTTTGGAACAGTTGCTTGAATCTTAATTTGGGGAGAAGATGAAGCTTTTGCCTTTCATACATAGGTTTGTGGAGAGTGTGTCTTTTGGAACCATGTATTTCTTTTCCAATAGAGAATTCAAAGCTAACCAAGTTGATTCCAAATCAGAGTCTGAATCAGAGTAAAATAGTAAAAAAAGTTCAGTACAACTTTTTGCGTTTTCAACTTTCTTCCAGGAAGTTTGATTGGACATGTTGAGAAATATGGCAATGTGATTTGGGGTGATGAGATGATGATTGGATGTTTGTGATGTGATGGAGATGTGAATTGATTGAGATGTGAAGAAATGGAGATGAGATGTGTGTGATGTGATGGAGATGGTATTGGTATGGATTTGCTGAGTTGGAGGTGTGGATGGGTGTTTTGCATGCAATGGATGGTGGATAGATGATAATGGCGGGTTTGATGTTTGAAACCCGCCATTAAAAATGGCAGGTTTGCTAATTTTTATATGCTCCATAATTGCAGGAGTTGATAAGTTAACAATTCAGCAAATTGGGATGCTTCCAGGTGCTGGAGGAGTACCTCCAAACATTCAAGATTCCAGAAGGACTACCAGAAGTTTTTGTCAGAAGGGCCTGGTGGCAAGTTATTCAGTTCTTCTGCCAAGATGGACATTTTTGGAAGCAAGTATCACCAATAACGTTGATTTTGGTTTTTCAGAAGGAAGATCAAGAGTACTTATTGTGGAGCCTCCAAGAGAACTCAGGTCATTGAGGTGAAGCAGAGAACCAACAAAGGGTAAGTACCAGGTTCTGGTGGCCAGGAATTCAAATTTCAGTACAAGCCTGCTTTCAGAGTTTCAAGACCTGTCATCTGAGTAGTACCAGGTTACCATGGGGGGTAGGTATTCTGATGGGAGAGGATGCCCTGTTTGGAAAATTCTTACTGGATGTGGTCCATATAAAAGTAGGGAAGTTTGCATAACTGCTTGTGGGTTGGGAAAACCTGTCTGGTTGGTTTGAAGCAAGGCAATTGATACAGTTGTCTGCAGAGAAGGTTGGGTGCTTCCTGGAGGAAGATTTCTTTTGCTTTTTTTTGGATTTCTGTGGCTGGTTACTGTGGATGGTGGTTCAGAGTTTTGGGGCATCCTCAAGAGGATGGTAACATCTTGTGGAGCCAAATCTTGCAGGTTCACAGAGTACTATCTGGAAGTAGCTGGATTTATTGAGAGAGTTAACCAACCTCTCAAGATGCACTGGTGAAGATCTTCTGGAATAGGAGGAATAAATGGAAAGAGGTTCTAAAAATAGTCTTGTTTGTGGATTGATATCATTCAAATGTGTGAACAGATACTTGCTGTAGAAGTTGCTTCATGTGCAGCAGCCAGTGCTCCCGGTCAATATTGAGAGGCTGAAATATTTAGCCATTGATTGGTGGAAGGTAAATATGACAGAGGACCTGGTAATAGCCCTTAAAGAGAAGCTTTTTCAGAGGAATGCGAACATAGCAAAATCAGTGGTGCGGTTAAAGGAGAGTGAGGCAAGGTCTGTAGGTATTGTTTCCGACACTCTGGCAAACATTTTCAGAATGCTCTGAGGAAGGAAGACTTTTTCCTTCTGTATTATTTTAGTCTCAAGATGCAGTGGGGAAATTTGTTTGCCAACCAGTGGAAAATACCTTATTGGGCGGTGGGTAAATTTCCAGGGTGAGTTACCATCTAGAGGAGTTGGATGGCACCCAGTTGAACAGGAAAGCAGAGGACACCCATGTGAAGAAGTTCCATACATGGGTTTTCAGCTTCCTGATTCAAGGAAACTTGCAGTAACTTAGCTACAGAAAGTGATGAAGTGATTGGATAATAATATTCCAAGAAATAAACATTTAAAAATCTCAAAATAATAAATATAATGAGAGCTGATGCAAGGTTTGAGGTGGTTTGGTTAAAATTTTTTAAATATGAATTATAGGAGGGGGCACAGCTTATAAAAAACTGGGGGGTCTTTACTGCTTTAGTAACCTCTCTTCAGGGGATCACTTTGGACCATATAAAACCCTGGGACAATGGTCTCCTTATGACTTAAGACAAAGGGGTAACACCCAAAGGAACAGTGGGTATGGCTGGGCTTAAACAGCACAAAATCCTGAGCAGGGAGGAAATAACTTAATTTGAGTATTCACCCACAAATCAACTGCAGGAATTCACGGTTGAGTGGGTCTCAGATCAAAGGTTGGGGTTTTTTTGCTGGTTTTATTCAATGGAATAATAAGGGTTTTGGAATTAATACTAATACTTTCAGAATGAGGCCATATATCACTTGCTTATCTCTTATAAGCACTTGATCACGGATGGAAAATTGTTCTGGATTTACAACTAAAATTCACTGTAATTCTACTGTTGTTAAAACAACCCAAAAGGTACTGTATATATACCTTTTTGGGGTGAAGGTGCCTTCCAAGGGCATTTAGAGAGGGTAGTGCTTGTGGGGTATGACTAGCAGGCTGGGAAGGGCTAATTTGGCACACATTCTTAGTTCTGTCAGATGTACCTGTTTCTGCAGTGTTTATTTGTAATTTCAATGTCAAGACCAGTTTTAATGGCAATTTGTCATTTTTCCAGTTTGAAATATATCCTATTTTTGTAAAATAATTATTCAAATTAAATGGTCAGAGGTGGACATTAGTAGATTCTCTGTTATTTTCTGGTCATTTTGGTAATTTTTAATAATTATTTTCTGAACTCCTTGGGGAGTTTTTTGGTTGATAGAAATTTATTAATATCATTTTTGTGACAACCTTTCTTACTATTTTGTTTAAGTTTGCTGCTTTATGATTGACTTTTGTATGGTTTTATTTAATTTTCTGGGGTTTGAAATTAACCTCTATCAGCTAGTCACATTATTACATATGCATGTTGCATGTATATTGGTTGTAGCTGTTCCATGATTTACCTTCTTGTCAGGAGTTGCCATTGCCTGTTTGATGCATGCAGGCTTGACAACTGCGGGAAGGACTTTGAGCTTTGCATGAGGGAAGTGAAAAGGTGTATATTGCATGCGGTTTTCCTGTCAGGTGTCAGCTTTTCTGGAGTTTTGACGCATGTAGCTAGTATTATATAGATGCAAGATGCATGCGGCAATTCTGAAAAAACATAAATCCATCCATATCTCCTAAACTATACGCAACATTTAAATTCTGACTGAATTTTAGTTGTGAAACCAGTACGTGAAAATGCATGTGAAATGTCAAAGTGGCCAAAAAATCATTTGTAGTGGTGCTGTGTTTTTGGGCCATTTGCTGGTTAATTTATTTAAAAATGTAAGGGGTTAGAATTCCATAATGGGGTTGCTGAGTCACCCCACCTTATTTTAGATGGGAAATACAACTTTGTAATATATTTCAGGATTTCCTACTCCTTCTTGTAGCTTTGATAATATTTTGTTTTATTTGTTTATTTTTTTTACTTTGACAGATTACTCTGTGAATAGTAGCAGGCTGACATGGGTAAAAACAGAGTTTTAAAAAGCTGGGGAGACAAACAATGAGAATGAAGAAATGGAGGATGTGAGGATTTTTGGGGACCATTCCTTGGATGATTTATTTGAGGAGGATTAAACATTGTCCCAATTTTCAAGTTGTGGGGGCGGGGATGGGGAAGCTCAGACAAATTTTGAAGAGCTGTGTGGAAGTTTCAGCCCATATTGTGTACCTTTGTCTGGGGTGGTCCAGGTTTCCTTGGCTGATGTGTGGAGAAGTTGTGGAAATTTTCCTGTTTGTTGACTCTCTCAAGTTTCTCTCTAGTTTTTGAAAGTTTCTCTCAGTTTTCTGTTTATCTTAAGTGAATATAATATGACCAACGTGTTTGCAGAAGTTTTTTTTTTCTCTATTTGTAAAATGGTATGTGGAATCAAGTGGATTCTCTCTGGGACAGACCAGATACCATTTATCTCAAATTTTCAAGAAAAATAGACAGGAAAACACAAGAATATTTAAAAATTCAAAAATAAAAAAGATTTATCTAATTTGAAATAAAAAAACCAAAGAAGTCTTTTTCAGATCTCTCTTCCAGAACAATGATCCTTGCAAAAAAGCTTGCACTGTTCCCCAGCTGGAATTTCAACCATATTTTGAAGGATTTCCAGGATCTGTTTGTCAGAAGCCCAAAGATACTGATCAAGATTGTCTTTGGAAATTCCACAGCCAACATCCTCATAATTGCTACAGATAGCCTGATGATATGGGAATTCAAGGCATTTTTGCCAAATGCACAAGGAGAAAAACTCAAAGGAACCCAATGATTAAGTTGATGGGAAAGGGAAATGGGTCCAAAGGGGCAATGCCTCTCAAGTGGCTAGGGCTGGGGTTGGAAAGGGTGAAATTGAGGCCTCTGGAGGGGATGTTGGAGCTGGAGGCATCCAGGGAGAAGATGAGTGGTTTTTTTTATTAAAAAAAAAAAGGACTTATAGGGAACCAGCAAGAAAGAGCTTATAATAATCACCAACTGCGGTTATCTGTCCTCTGAAGGAGGAGAAACAATGGGAGAGGAATCCAATGGATGAATCAAGGAGGATATTAAGGCCAAAAAAGAGGGATGGCTGGGATTGGTGGCAGGATCAGAGGGGTGGCCACATTGAAAAAGACAGTAGTTGGGTCCAGGCCACAAAGTCTTTTTTTCAAGGCCAGTTCTGGGGTTTTGCCTGAGGCCCCAAGCTTGTGTGGCATTCCCCCACTTGGCTGATGTGGAAAATTTTGCCCAGCTTTTAGGAGGAGACAACCAATTTTTAAACACTCAAAATGGGGAAAGGGAGGCTGAATGCTCCAGTTAAAAGGTTCATTCCTCTGTCTTTATGGGTTTTCATCAACAACAAAAAAAAAGCCTTTGGAACACAATGGTTGGTGCCTTTGCAGTGCAGAAAAGAGGTGGAGTGGGGTCAGGGATAAGGACAAGGTTAAGAGGATCCAGGGGCAGGTACCACAAACAAACACTAGTGGTTGCAAAGCTTGCAGGAATTTCAGGCTGGGAAAACAACAGTGGGGGTGCATGTTCTATGCATTCTTGTGAATATTGAACAAGAAAAAAAGTTTGCAGGGGCTATTAAGAGCTGTTCTTGACAATTAAGTGGATGAAAGGTTTTGAGGGTGAAGGTGGGGGAAGAACAGATGCTGTGAGAATCCTAGGGACACAGTTCAAGTTGTGGGGGATTTGGTGGCTATTTATAGATATGAATAGAACAAGGGCTCAGCAGTGGGTGTATGGGGGATCCATGGCACAATAGGAGAAATGCTGAGCTCAAATTTTTACCTGAGTTGGTGGAGGAAGAAAAAGGCTCAGCAGCAGGCAGATTTGGGATCTTCAGCACAAAGAGAAGAAATGCTGAGCCTTACTGTTAACGTTTGCAGTGGTGAAAGGAATTGCTGTTAGAATTATTTCCAGCTTCTGCATACTGATATTTTTGCCTGAATCTTGAGGGAAACATGAATTGTTATCCATCACACTGCGCAGTCTCTGATGTCTCAGTATTGAATATTTCATAATTCATTTCCATTTCCTTGTTCAACCACTTGTCAGCCTCCTTTGTACTTAGTCTATTTAAGTCAGCTGAACATCAAGTGAATGAAAACCATCTATTCTACCTCACTTTGAACTGGAGTGCTCCCCTCTTGACTCCTTGGATCCGCCCTCCTCTTGGAAACACAAGATTTCTCATCTTCTTTTAACCCTTTCATCTGGAGCCTCAGCTCTAATATTTTACAATTGCAGCCCAAGAAGCAGGAGTTGGTCAAATTTGAAAAATCTATGGACTTAGGATATCAACAGCACAGTTGTACATATATAGGTGCAGAGGAGCTTATGGCCAAAGCAAGCTATTAATGGAATATAAATTATAAATTGAAAGACCAAATATGGGGTATGCAAGAACTTTGTAGATTGACCAGGTGATTGTTGGTACAATAGCTTGTCTACTTCAAGGGAAGGGTATGCAGAGATTGAAGGGGATCAGCCAAGGAGGATCAATAGGGGTCTTAAAAGGTGGGTGTATTGGGGAGGATTTGTTAGTAAACTGTTGGAGATTGAAATAAATTTTGTAATTATTTATGGGTAAAGATTGGAGATAGGCAGATCATAGGTGGAATCAGTCAAATTCAATTGTTGAGGCGCAGAAGGAGGAAATTTATCTTTTTTTAATGTTCCTTGTTGTTCTTTTTTGGTTGGATTGATGGTTGTATATATAAGGCCATTGTTATACAAGAGAGGAGAAATCATTAAATTAATTTATCAGGAATCAAAGGTTATATTCAAAAACTTATAGGAATTCTTTGAAAAATATGATTATTAGCACAAAAAACAAATAAAGGAAGGCTTAAGAGTTTATCCTCAGGGAAATTGTTGCATATTTGTGAATAAAAGAGTTTTGAAAAGTATTTTACTAGTTCTTAGTAGTGGAGGTTGGAAAAAGAAGGCCAAGAGTAGAAGAATTCCTGGAACAGAGCAGGGTTTTGGTGGATATTTATTTATGTCCAATATTTTGCACCACAGCCAAAGAATATATCTCAGTTAATGGAGACTTAAGGGTTTCCTGGTTGCATTGCTTTTTTTGATGGGAAAACCATCCTCTTGAGTCAAAAAACTAACCTTGATGGAAATCACCAATTTGATTGGAAGAAAAGGCAATCCATACTTTAATTCTCAGATTTTTTTCATGAGAAATTTCTGTCCATGCAGGCCTTCCAGGCTTCTGTCATGATTCAAATGTTTTCAATTGTATTTTGATTGCACCAGAACTACATAACTACTTTGATGAAGATCAATACCTTCTGGAAGATTCAGCTTTTGCTAGTGGAAAATGAATGGTTCAGGAATACCAGAATGTTTCTTCCAACAATCAAAGCAAAAGAGATTTGAACTAATGTCTTGCTCAATCACAAGTTTGGATTGATAATGCCAAAGAGTCCTGAAGTGGAGATGAGCCTGCTTCAGAGAAATGTGGAACCAGCTCCAAAATTCCAAATACATGAAGATGCTTATCAACTGGATTATGTGCTGAATTAATCTCCACAACTTATTTGCCAAAAAAACAGATGAATTGGATTGAATCTTTGAATGTGAAATACCTGATCATCCTCAAGCCATTCCAGTCTCATTGCATCATTCTTCTTTTGAAAGAAGAGAGCCTATTCTACCTCTCACTCTTTTTCATTTCAAAACATGATTTTTTTTTATTTTATTTAAAACCTCAAACCTGCAAGTTCTTTATTTTTTTCTTTTTTTGAATCAATTTTTGATTTATTTCTGAAAAAGAATCCTAAAATTAACTTTTTTTGGTGCAATTTTAATCTTTAATTAAACCACCTTTCCTTGCTCACCCATCAACCCCCCCCACCTCAATACTTGCACTCATTGTAATACAGCTCCTTCCACATCATCACCAACCACCACAAACTCCTGCAAATCATTGGAATACAGCTTCTTCAAAATCACCACCAACCACTGCCACCACCACATCATCACTAGCCACCACCACATCATCACCAGCCACCACCACCTCCTCCAAATCATCAGCAACAACTTTCACCACCTCCTCACCACTGATGTCTGCCACAAAATTCTCCCTCTGCCTCATGGCCATTCACCTCCTCATTTCATCACCCTCCACCAGCCATCTCCTGCTGACCATCACAAGCCAACAACAATATCCAATTGAGTCCCCCCTTAATTAACTGATTTAGGACACTTGCTGATCCTTCTCCCCTTAATCTCCAGAACAGGGGCCCTCCTTGGTCTCACTCAAACCTCCTTGGACCCCCTCCCCTCCCTTAAATTCTCCTTCCCCCTATCCCTATCAATTGGCTTTGTTTGGCAATGAATTCTCAATCAATTTTCTAATCAATTATCAATTAGTTTTCCTTTCAGATGGCTACCATCCAGAGCCAACTAGATGGGAAAAAATAATTAATAAATGAAAACACAGAGAAATAGAAATAAAAAAAGGTTAATGTTAAAGTCACAACTCTTTGAGTCATGTAGAGTCGTGTACACAACTCAAATGGGCCGTGTGGCACCCTACACAAATCAAATGGGCCGTGTGGCACGCTAAACAACTAAAATCAAGTTTTGTAGACCCCACTAAATAATAAATAAAGAATAAAAAATTAAAAATGATAAATAATAAATAATAAATAATAAATAATAAATAATAAATAATAAATAATAAATAATAAATAATAAATAATAAATAATAAATAATAAATAATAAATAATAAATAATAAATAATAAATAATAAATAATAAATAATAAATAATAAATAATAAATAATAAATAATAAATAATAAATAATAAATAATAAATAATAAATAATAAATAATAAATAATAAATAATAAATAATAAATAATAAATAATAAATAATAAATAATAAATAATAAATAATAAATAATAAATAATAAATAATAAATAATAAATAATAAATAATAAATAATAAATAATAAATAATAAACAATAAATAATAAATAATAAATAATAAATAATAAATAATAAATAATAAATAATAAATAATAAATAATAAATAATAAATAATAAATAATAAATAATAAATAATAAATAATAAATAATAAATAATAAATAATAAATAATAAATAATAAATAATAAATAATAAATAATAAATAATAAATAATAAATAATAAATAATAAATAATAAATTATAAATAATAAATAATAAATAATAAATAATAAATAATAAATAATAAATAATAAATAATAAATAATAAATAATAAATAATAAATAATAAATAATAAATAATAAATAATAAATCATAAATAATAAATAATAAATCATAAATAATAAATAATAAATAATAAATAATAAATAATAAATAATAAATAATAAATAATAAATAATAAATAATAAATAATAAATAATAAATAATAAATCATAAATAATAAATAATAAATCATAAATAATAAATAATAAATCATAAATAATAAATAATAAATAATAAATAATAAATAATAAATAATAAATAATAAATAATAAATAATAAATAATAAATAATAAATAATAAATAATAAATAATAAATAATAAATAATAAATAATAAATAATAAATAATAAATAATAAATAATAAATAATAAATAATAAATAATAAATAATAAATAATAAATAATAAATAATAAATAATAAATAATAAATAATAAATAATAAATAATAAATAATAAATAATAAATAATAAATAATAAATAATAAATAATAAATAATAAATAATAAATAATAAATAATAAATAATAAATAATAAATAATAAATAATAAATAATAAATAATAAATAATAAATAATAAATAATAAATAATAAATAATAAATAATAAATAATAAATAATAAATAATAAATAATAAATAATAAATAATAAATAATAAATAAAAATAATAAATAATAAATAATAAATAATAAATAATAAATAATAAATAATAAATAATAAATAATAAATAATAAATAATAAATAATAAATAATAAATAATAAATAATAAATAATAAATAATAAATAATAAATAATAAATAATAAATAATAAATAATAAATAATAAATAATAAATAATAAATAATAAATAATAAATAATAAATAATATGGTTGTGTACAGGGGTACAAAAATCAAAAATGCCCATTATGGGGGGTATATGCCCCCCCAGGGGTTGCGCGTGTTTATAAAAACCCTTTGGAGTAGTGTATGGGCCCTAAATAACTCTCACAGGCTGTGTGGGGCCCTACACAACTCCCACATGACTGGAGTCATGAATTTATCATCACCCTAAAAAAATAAGAAATTAAAATTAAATTAAAACATATAAAAATATATAAAAATACCTTAAGGAGTAAGAAAAGATTCTTTTTATGTCACAAATGGAATTTTGTGCCAAATGAGGTGTATTCACCCCCGCAACCAAAATCCATCTCCACACTTTTATTGAAGCTGTGTCAGGTTACTGACCTAGGGGGAAATTTGTCCAAATTTCCTTATTTTCAATCTTCCTTGAGTATGTAGGGGCTGTTCCAGATATTGCACGAACCCCAGAAATATTTCCCTTCTGAAGAGGGTATTCTCTATCCTCCTCCAGGTTCCAAAAAACCAGAAAAGTTTCCCACTTGGAAGAGGTTAGTTGCTACCCTTCTCCAGGCTTCCCAAACCCCAACAACCCTCCTGCTAGTAGAGAAACTGATACCAGGGTTTCTAGGAGTTTAAAAACCCCCAAAAAAGCCCCTCTTGCTACGGAGGAGTTTCCAAGCAACCCAAAAGAGTCAACAAAAACTCACTGCGTGTAGTTAAAGTAGCACTGCAATCACCAAGGCAGGGGAGACAAGGCAATGGTCTCCCCCACCAAAAAATGACAAGGGGGTATGCAAGTTAACACTTAAAGGTTACTCCCCCTCTACTGGAGGGGAATTCATCACAACCAATGGGTTGGGAGGGGTCTGAAACCCTCGCAACGTTCTTTAAAACATGCCAATACATTGCCAAAAACCTGAAAAAAACAGACACAAGTTATTGGCCTGGCTACAGTTGTGGCCAATTCAACCACATCTGGGTATGTAAAAACATCTACACACCCATATACATGGCCCATTAGTGTCTCAACACATTTTTTTTTCTATTTATTTCTGGTAAAGTAACATATTCCCCATTCATCCCCTTCCAAGTGGCTTGGAAAGCCATACTGAGGTCATGAATAGCTCAAAAAGGTGTCTTACACCAAGTTACTGACATGTAAAATTGGTTAAATTTTTAAGCCAAGGGCCTGATAAGATGCAAATTCCCACCAAGGATATTGATGTTTTTGAAAAGTATACATTGAGCCTCTGAAAGTCCCATCCCCTGGAAGTATTAAACCAAAAGGAAAATCTTCAGCCCAAGGATGACTATTACAATGACATAATACTTGATATACATGCCAACCATCCTGGAAGCAATGATTTAATAAGGCTTAGAAATGATTAAACCGGCAGGAATGGCCTCTCAAAAGTCCATTGTGAGAAATTGTGTGGTAGGCTAGGCTCTTTTCACCCCCTTTTGGCTGGTGAAGGACTTGTACCATGAGGAGGCCCAAAATTTATAAATAAAAGTCCCTCCCCCAGCCATTTGTAGCTCATTAATAAATTAATTATAGAATCATATTTTTTTTTCATCATCCATTAAAATATTATTGGAATTTGAGTGTGTGATCTTTGACCACTTTCTGATTAAATTTTAGACCAAAGCTCTTGAATCTCTTTTTCTTGGCCAAATTGTCAACAAAAACTTCAGTCTGCCCCAGTACCAACTCCCAGCCCCCAAATACTTGAATATTGGCCCTTTCCTCAAGAATAAGTCTGTAATTAATTGATCCCGCTGACTTAACCCCCTTTTTTCAGGTTTCAAATAACCCAACAACCAAGAAAATTATCCAAACCCTTCTTGGAAGGAGTCCTTGAAATTCCCAGAGGCATCACAATTGTTCATATATTTTGCAAAAGAGACATATACCTGTGCTCTGTAGTTTTCAATAACCCCAATAAGGTATTTTTTCCTCCATTTAAATTCATTTTTATAAATATATAAATAAATTTATCTTTTTTAGCCAAATCATATATCTGGAATTTCTCCCTATTTTTGCTCCAATCTTTTTATAACCACTGGTAGATGGAAGAAGTTGGGTCCTTGGAATCTGGTAGGCTAATAATTGGGGGTCTGTTTGGAAAATAATTGATATAATTTATGATCCTGTGCCATTTTCAATTATTTTCCATGATTTTTCAAAAATAAAACAAAAAATCCAAAAAATGCATATACCTACCAAACCAAAAAAAAGAAATTATGTAACACTTTCAAAAAATCTGAAAAAATTTATTTTCTGATATTTTTCCAGAATCATTAATCCTTAGTGGACTTGAAAACCAACAAAAAATTAATTAAATACTACCTTAAGCTCTTAAAACTCAAAAAAGAGGAGTATATTAAAAATTAAAAACCAACTGATTGCAAACTCTTATATCCTTTAGAACAGAATAAATTAATTTATTTCCACGCCAAAATCAGGGAATAAAAGAAATTTCAAGAAAATTCTTGTGTTAAACTCATCTATGTTGAAATTTGTTCCTTACTCTGTTCTCTGTTTATGTAATATGCTCTAGACATACTTTACACGCACACAATTGCAGCTTGTCATTTGGATAAATAATGTTGTGCAACTAAATGGTGCGTAATCTCATTTTCATTTGTTCTGTTTCATTTATTTTTTTTTTCTCCTAACTTGTGCTCTCACCCCATGAAATCTTTTTCTATCACCGGTGTAGACACCTCATCTATCAACTGGTGTGACAATGGTGTTCTTGATCCTGCTATACAAATCAATTAACCTTCTGAATCAGATCAACCAATCGTCCATTTTGCTGATCCTAAATTCAAATCAACATCAATCAATCCTTCAAACCAAAGAACAACCAGCCCTTACAATGTCAAACCAGTTATCTTAGGCAGCCAGCTTAATCATTTTAAGGACCTACATTTCAACTCCTCAATCAACAAGAGCTTACTTAGATCCCATACAGATCCTTCAAGGCGCTTTATTCTGAACACTTGACAAATCTTACTGGGCTTGTCTCTTTCACTTTCCTGAATCTCAAACCGCATCAATATTTTGATTCCTAAATTTTGCCAGAAGCTCTGTTTGTTTCATTCTTTGTCTTCATCTTTTTCTAAACTTTTACTACACTCTCCACTTACCATGATTTTTCAACTGAAATTAATCCTAGTCTTTTCTTGGTGAACAAACCAAATCTTCTCAATCTAGAATACTAAAGATATTGGTCCCAGACTCAACCTCAAGCTCACATTAGATTTTAAATACCAAAAAGTGAGATTTTTTCAAAAACTTCTTTAAATATCCTTAAATATAAAATAAAATATAAAATGAATACCTGATAAATTCAAGTGTCTAAAATTACCACTGGCCCTTCAACTCCAACTGCTGCAGCCACAGAAGCAGCTTTCCCACCACTTATTCCCCCAGTAATAGTATTCAACTATCCTGTTATAGAATCTCCCAGTGTAGTTAATTGGACTAGGTCCCCCACAAGATGAGAGTCTGTTTCCGCACCAAAATCAGAGAGTAAGCCTGATTAGCTCCCTTATTTAAAGCATTTTTACATCCTGATAATAACTCTTAATAACTGTATCCAGACTCACAGGACCAGATGGATTCTTCACCTCTTTTTCCAACTCCACAGCCAAGCCAAATAATCCATCCATTTACTCCAAAATAAAGGAAGGACCTAGGTACCCAACCAATCCATTAGATAAAATTCCCAGACCCTCCTTTCAAGCTTCATTGCAAGGATTACAAGAGGAATACTTGAAGATTTTGATAAAAGAGCACATAAACTTGTGGAAAAAGGTGATCCAAGCGGAGAAGGAGGCCAAATTTAAAATAAAGTTCTTGTACTGCAAGCAGGCCCATATTTTGCAAAATGCCCTGAAAAAAATACTAAACAAACAGGAAATGGAAGATTAAGTAAGGGATGGAGTACTTGGGACCATCTCAAGACAATACAGCCTCCTCCAAACAAAAAGGGAAAGGCAGGTCCTCTTATCAGAAGAGGCCCCAAGAAAATTCCAACAACCCAAAGATATGGGCAGAAGTGAAATGTCTAGATCAAGAAATAAAGGGGGTTTTGAAGAGACAGTCTTAGATAGTTTTTTTTCAAGTAGTCTCAGGTGTAAGCCAAGTGCTTTAGAAAATCAATTTTTTTTTTGTGCATCCAAAAAGTCCACAAATGAAAATGAGAAGGCCTGATTATTTCCTTGAGTTCAAAATTTCACTGACTGGTGCCCTTATTTAAAATGGTATTTCTTCTGATCTAGGGGGTATAAAAACCTTATCCTAGAGGAAAGTATTAATAACAGAAGAAATTATGAGAAATGATTTCCAAATTTGAGGCAAGATGTGATTTTTCACCAATCTTTCTTCTGGTAATAACTCTCTTGAAGAAGCACTGAGGGATCATAAGAATCAATTATAGAGCTCCATCAATGATCTCAAAAATCAAATGTACATGCAGCTCAATATGATTAAAATTATATTAGAGATTTAAAGCTATCCCAGATCTCACAATGTGAAGTTTTTAATCATCCAGAGTGCCCTATTCAACCTAGGTTCCCCACCTTTAGGTTCAATCTTGCTTCTCCCCACAGGAATTATTCTCCTGATATGAAACAAGCTATAAAACTGTTGCCATCCAGTATGGATTGGCCTAAGCTCTCTTTAGGAGGAGAATATGATCATTCAGGTTTCATGAAGTATATTGATCACCATATTCTTTCTTCTGGCAAGTGATACCATAGCCCTAGTAAGGTTTCCCAGAATTTTTGAAGGAGTTTCCTTAGAGTGGTTCATCTCTAAAAGAGAACAAGTAGGCGATTTACCATGGGAAGAATTGGAAGAAATCATCCCAGAACATTTTGAAACGTGAGTCTGTAAAAATAAAATGCTCAAAGCCTTTGAGCAGGATTTCTTTGGCCCTCTGAGAGATCAACCTTGCCAATGGTGCTTAACAAAGAAGAAGAGGATTGACTGTGTGTACCCTCAAGCTTCTGTAGAATAGATTAACAAAAGTTTACTTGGAAAGTGCAAAGGACACCTAGAACACAGTTTTTGGTGTAGAATGCCTATTGATGCTGACCTCCCCACCGTTATACGAGTTATGGAAGAAATGATTGATATGATGGAACCCAATAGGAGGCCTAGGGAAAAACTCAGAGAAATTCAGATTCAACCTAAAGATACAAAGGACATGGAAAAAGAATTGGTTTTGGCAGTTTCCAAAGGCAAAATTATGGTCAAAACAAACTCTTCTCTTGAATTTTGGACCTGTGGAGAACAAGGGAATAGAAAAACTGATTTCCCTCATCCTAGGAAAAATATAAAGAAAATCAATTATGAATCTGGCAGTGAGGATGAGTGCAATGACTTGATCATATTCACTCAACAGCATGAGAAAGAACCAGAAAAATCTACTTTAAATTTCATCTCAGGAGGTATAGGTTCCAGAATGGAAATCAATCACATCAAAGGAGAGTCCCCACTCCCTCAGAGATGGGATTAGTCTATGAAAATATATCACATTTCTGAGGCTAAAATATTGAAATTAAAAACTATCACTGGGATGAGTTACAATATGGGTAGAACCTGCTTTGCCACTGTTTTTTTTTTGAGAAGAAATAAGTTGGGTAGACCCTGCTTTGCCTCTAGTTTTGTTGAGAAAAACAAGTTAGACTTTTATTAACCAGTGGAGCTTTCTGCTAATTCCCTAGAGTAGATTTCCTTAACCTAAAATACCCCAAGCGGACAGAAAATCTACTTCCAGTGACCAAATCCAAGTTCAGCAGCTGAAAATAAGCTATGGAGGCTATAGGAATCATGAAAATGCCTATTATTTGTCCTCATAGTAAAGGCTCTATCAGGCCTCATATTGGGTTTTTAGTGATACACAAAAGCTTATGTGATTACTTGATAATAGAAAACAAAGCCTTCTGAATTTATGGGATAAATTTTATTCATGGTTAGGAAAGATAATTTACTATTGGAGGAGAGTGGAAAAGGAAATTACAAATTTTTCATGTATCCTCCTCTCTACATCATAAACTATTAGATCTATCCAACGGTGAATATTTATCCCAAGCCTCTCTCAATAATAAACTCAGTTTGGATCAGCAGGATGATCTGGTTAACCTCTGCTTTGAAAAAATGGGAGCTTTTTGCACCAAAGATAATCCCATAGGTAATATAATGGGACATGAATTGGTAATTACTCTGACTATATAACCTCCTTTTCCCCCATGCTGAGGATTTCTGCTTAGCCTGAAATTCTCAAGTCCAGATTAGCTTTTGGAGAGGACATAACTGAAATCCTGTATATAAGAGTCCTCATAAAAGTAGGATGTAATTAGCTAGCGGAAATTACAACCTCAGTCATCATAGCTTGGCATAATGACAAGTACAGGATGGTTGGAGATTTTTGGATGTTCAAAAATATACCAGGGCAGATTGATATCCTATCCCTAGGATAGATCATTTGATCCATAATATTTCTAAAGGATAAGATATAACTACAATGTATATGATTAAAGGCTTCCATCAGATACCTATTGAAGCTAAAACCCAAAATTAAATCAGTATCATCTGTCACCTAGGTATTTATGAGTACCTGAGGATTGCTTTTTGAATAAAGAATTTCCCTTCCTATTTACAAAGGATGATGAACACAGTCTTTGGAACCTTCCTCAGACAAGGATGGATGATTTTTTACATTGATGAAATCATCATTTTAAACTTTCTTATACCAGAAACCTTGCAGCCCTTTAGCTACAGAGAGTGATGCAGTGAAAAATAATAATATTCTTATTAATCAGCATGGTAAAGACTCCAAAATAATAAATATGATAGGAGTAAGTGCAAGGTTTATATGGTTTTTTTACAAGTTTTTTCAAAATTTTACAAAAGAGGAGCCAATTTCTAAAACAAACTGTGGTTCATCAACAAATCTCTTCAAGAGATCGAATTTAGCCCTTGTGCCCTGGAAGATGGGAACCTTTTGAATTAACGATAAGGAATTATTACCCACTAAAATGGTAGTATGGCCAGGAAGAACAGAAACCAAGCCAAGGAAGGAGGTAAATAACTTCCTTCCTTGAGTAATTACTCACAGGGTACCTGCAGTGGTTCACAGTTGAAGGGTTTCAGATCAAAGGTAGGTTTCTTGATCATTTAAATTCAATGAGAACATTTGTGGTGGTTTTTAGAAAAATAATAACATACTTCAGACTGAATTCATAAAAAAATTTCTTATAAATTTATAAGCAATCAATAAAAAATTATATGGTTTCTGATGATAAATAATAAATTCATGATAAAATGGTGGGCAATAGGCCAAATAAGGTGCGGCATAAATACCTTTTTGGGGTGAAGGGAGCTTCCTTGGGGCACATAGAGAGGGTAGGGCCCATATGATAAGGCTAGAAAGCCATGCAGGGCTGTTTTAGCATGTTCTCCTGATGCTTTATCCCAGCTGATCCTGGATCTGTAGGATCAGTGCATGATTTTATTTGCAGGATCTGTCTTTGTGCTAATTTTTTAATTTGATGATTATGCACATATTTCATTTTTTTACTAGTTTAATTGACTAAAATGGTTGGTGATGGATGCTTATTTACTTTCTGTAATCTGCTGATCATTTTGGTAATTTTTAATAATTTTTATGCGGACTCCTTGATGTGTTTTGTGTTCCGCAAGGATCTGGATCTGTCCATTTTTTTGGGATCCTTATGATTTCTTTCTTAGGTTTAAATACTTAGTTGATTAAATTTATTTTTATTTGATAAATCATGTTTTTGGATCATTTCTTATGAATATTTCACAGCATTAAATATGCATGGATGATCCTAGTGGGTTGAAGTTTTTACTAGTGGTACCTGGTCAATGTTCCTGGTCCTTGATTTTTTGACCCGCACAGATCTGACAGCTGTGTTCAGGTCACTGTGTGTGGGAGAGTGATCTGATGTATGCAGGAATTAGTTGTGCACTTTGAATGTGGGTCCTCAAATAATTTATACATGCCGGAAAATAGTTGCAGGATTTGCATGCAATTTCCTCAACCAATTAATGCATGTGGGGCTTGTTTTAGAATTTTCAGCTGCTATGCAGGGTTTTGGGGCTACATGCAGGAATGTTGACAAAACAAAATTCCACATTTAACTCCTAAAACATAAAAAAACCTCAATTCTGGCTGAATTTTAGGTGTTAAAGCTCTATGTCACAACACACATGAAACATTAAAATAGCAAAAAAGTCATAGTAGCAACATTGTGGTTTTTGGGTCAATTTGTATTTAATTATTCACAATATCAAAGAGTGAGAATTCAAGGGTGGGTTCAAGGAGTGACCCTGCCTAATTATGGATGTTAAATCCAAATCATTAATAATATTTATGTTTTTCTCACTCATTATCTGTTTTTATAAATTGAGCCTATCAGAGTTAAAAATTTGAAAAGTTTAAACAGTTTATTTCAGGAGAAATATCAATTTTTCAAAAAAATATTTTTTATCAACATAAAAAATGAATTACTGGTTTTAACTGAAAAAAATGGAAAGGCCTGAAATCAGCCATTTAATGTTTTGAAAATATGAATAGCTTATTTCAGGAAAAACACCAATTTTTCAAAAAATTATTTTTTTATCAAACAAAAAATGAATCAATGTTTTTAACTGAAAACATTATAATTTTGAAAAAACAAATGGATAGTCCTGAAATCAGCAATTCAATATTTTTGAAAATTTTAACTCTGATAAACCCTATTATTTTTATTTTTATTTATTTTTTTTTCCTTGATTGTTGGCAGTTTGAAAGGTTGCTCTGTATATAGTAGAAATCTGGAAATCATATAGCCTGATAATTGGGAAAATTTCCTTGAAAAGAAATTTCTTGTGCTGAAAACTGTAGCAGAATTTGGGGTCTAAATATACATGAAGAAATGTAACTTTGGTTATGCTGAACTGAAAGCTTTAGGGAATTTGACCTCAGGATTATATCAAGCAGTGAACAAAAACAAAATTTCTGCTGTATTAAATGAACCCATTCCTCAAAATAAAACTGAACTACTTTCTTTTTTCTGTTTCTGCAGTTATTACCAGCAGTTCATATCAAACATGGCTACCAAACCCAAGAAAATTTATGGGATATGCAACAAGAAAACTATATTTGAGATGATTCATGAGAGAGTGAAGAACTCTAAATCCCTGAAAAAGGCTATGAACCCAGATTCTTTTTTGACAAAACTGGAATACTCTAAAAATTTCCAATTATATATAGATTCTTGTCTTTAACAACTTGGAGCTGCCCTTAATCAAACCAAGCTGGAGAATTATGTACCAGTCAAAAGGCCTATTCTTTTCAAATCTAGCTAGATCAACTGTACTGAGAAGAGATGTGGTGCTAGCCAAAAGCAGTATCTAGCTCTGGTCTGATCCTTAGAAAAGCACCATTACTACTTAGAAGGAAGCAACTTTGAGGTAAGAATGGATTGCACTGCAGTAAGGAACCTAATGAATACTAAAACTCCTGAACATCACATGATTAGATGGCAGATAGCCGTCCAAAAATACAGAGTACAAATGGAAATCATGCATGCCCCTGGATCAAAATACTAGAATGCAGATGGACTAAGTAGATGGGCTCTCCCTAATGATCCCTTTAACCCTGCATAAAACCCAGAGAGGAATGATATTTTCCAAATCTTAGGCATCCATGTTTGTGACTGGGATCAAGCCTTCATTGATTCATTCAGAGAAAGCTAGGAACTGGAGCATCTCAAATTACTGAAAAATCACAAAAAGTGAAAATCCCTCCAGTGAGCTGATACAGAGCCTGGAAAAAGAGTTATCCATTTCTTACAAAAAAGTAAAGTTGTCCTGTTTTGATGGAATGCTATACTTTTTTAATAAACACTCTAGTTTAATAGTTCTCAATTCAGAAATACAAACTAAGGCTATGTTACATAGATGCCTTGATAAATGTACTTCATGGCAATTTTCATCAGACAGAAATATAGAGGAATTTAAGCGGACTTCCTGGTGGATTAAATGGAGAGAAAAAAAAGCTGAATACATCAATTCCTTCAATAATTTTCAGAAAGAAAACAAGGAAATAGCAAATAGAGTTGGTCTTCTCTGCAAAATATCAAAACCAACAGATAGATGGGAATAATAAATGTGGAATCTTTCATGGGTTTTCCCCCAGGAGGATCCTATTCCTATAATTCTGTAAAATTTATTGTAGATAGAATACCAAAAAGATCCAAGTCCATCCCCAACCATAAAGAAAACACAACAATGGAAGTAGCCTTTATTTTATGGAACAGAGTCATGGCCAATGTTGGTATCCCCATAATAATAATCAGTGAAAGAGACCCAAAGTTCACTTCTGAGTTCTAGATTAACCTACATGATATTCAAGGAAAAAAAACTGCCTTCCCTACTTGTTACCATCCCCAAAATGATGGTCTGGCTTAACATACAATACAGAATTTGGTAGAAATTTTAAGAAGGTTTTTTCCCTTTTTGGCTAGAGTTTTAAAAGAATTATGGATACACTCACAACTGAGTAAGCCTCCTTCTAGATTTAGAAATATCCTATAACAGTAGTACTCACTCCACTATTCAGGAAATGGTCCTATTTTTGTAATAAATCCCCCTTTTTTGATTTTTTCCCCTGATTCCATATTCTTTCTTTTCTTGTGATTCATTTCCCTCATTTTTTTTCCTTTCCCCCCCTTTTTTTTCACCTTTGAAAATCTCCAAAGTCCTTCCCTCTCTGCTCTTCTTTCTTTGTTTTATTTGCTTTATTTTTTCATTTTCATTTCTTTTAAGTTCCTCTTCCTCCAATTTTTCTTCTGAATTCCTATCATTTATCCAGCTTGATTCCCCTCCCTTTTTTTCTTTGAATGTTTTCCGGGGAACAAAAACCCTAGAAAATAGAAAAATTTATCTGGGAAGTTCTTAGGGTTGGATGAAAGCCTGTTGCATAAACAGGACTCAAAGGATCCACATAAAAAACAAGGCAATGAAAAAAGTGGTGTGTCTGGTCATGATTTCAAAAATTCAAAAACTGTGTGAAAAAGAAGAATAGGTGCATGAAAAAATAAATGCATTATATAATCATGATTCTTTGATGTTCCAAATCCAGTTACTAGAAAATCTTGTGTTTTTTCTTCCCATTTCCATAATCAACAACAAAGACTTTATTCATCTGAGCTTTCATAATAAAAATCCATTCCTTTTATCACAAAAATTGTGGATTGAATGCCAAGAGTCTCCAGAAATAATGACTTGACCAGTTGAGAAAATATAAAGTGTGAGAAGCAAATAAGATCATCTCACCTTATTTGAAACAGTACCCAGAAAAATGAAATTCATTCTTGAAATTTTCATTCCAATAATCTAAGTGGTTGTTCTTGTACCAATATGCCAGGAGGGCAACAAGATTAACCGAGAACCTTTTCTTATCTCCACGTCTAGTCAAATAAAGTATGATATTTCTTTGAGCCACACCAAATTTCAAACCTGTGTCCTCTTTAACCACACCGAAAACTGGCAAGCTGTCAGTTGGATCTAACAAGATTTTTTCAAGCCACATCAAGAACAGGTTATGAGCGTTTGGTATGACCTGCTGGCTTTTGGAAAGCAAATTTTCAATGATTTTGGAGTGCTGGAATCGTAACAAGCTGAGTAAAGAATGCAATCGAACTCTTAAGGTACAAAGTGGAAGCGGATCGTTGGCACCATTTGTTAATCTTATTACTAGTGCTGATTCCTGGGAGTTGCACTCTCGTTCAATAGGTTGGAAAATTGCCAGGCAGCCTTCAATTGTGTTGGGGGTAATACTCTTTCGTGGGCGAGGAGTCATTTTCACTATTTGGAAGCTTTTTTCGACCAGCTGCTTCTCAACCAATGACAGAATTTCCCTCCTGCGCCAGCATTCTGAGAGCCCCATTCGATACCACCTATACCACTCTCTATCCATCCGCGACGACATTGCCTTCATCAGGTCATGGAAGGAGATATTTCCCCACTCCTCCATCCTGTCTTCTGGTTCCGGGATTTTAGAACCTCCAGCTTTGAAGCTACTCTGGATTGATTCTGTTGTGTGAAGTTTCATGAGCACCCAGAATTTTTCATCATTCTCGAAATGATGATGCCAATTTTCGGGAAAGTTTTGCTTGTACCAAATTCCGATTGCAAATAGCGAAGTGTTGTATGAATTCTGACCGAAGACACCTTCGTGCAAGTAATCTATCAGGTGGATTTGAATTGGTGAGAAATTTGTGGGGCCAGAAAGATGATTTACCTCCCCTAAGATCGGGACGTTTTGGTCTGAGTCAAACAATTGCTTAAAGAGCCAATCCATCAAGAGCTTCTGCCCACCCAGCTGGGCTGCTAGAGGGGTGTTAATTTTTTCTAAGAAAGCTGCGTGATTAAATAGAATCCATTTGATCAAGGTGGTCAACAACATTTTTAACTTTTGGGGACCTTGTATTATACCGTTTCTGTCCAGAATTCGATTCATCGTGCGATGTCTTCCCGTTGAAGTAGGGGATTGCAAACACACAACCCTTCTGATCTTTTTCCCGGGATCACTCTTTCCTGCGGAGGACCTTTCGGGAAGGATTAGATCCAGTTGATTGCAGATCATGCGCCGGTATGGCAGAAATAAATCAGAATTGAGCTTGTTGTAGTGAAGAGTTCCCAGAGATTTAAGTCCTGATGGAGGTCTACTGAGGTCAACGTCCATCTTCGAGGAAGCGGGACCCGCAAAAGGCTGAGATCGAATGCCAACGACCTCATGAGCGACAGCGCGATCCAAAAAGTTGGCGCTGCCTACAGGGAACGAGACTGATGGTATCCTCGAGATCGAATTATGGTCAGGATTGTGAACATGGGCGTCCATCGCTGGTAATGGGAAGGAAGGGCTGTAATCAAAATTCGACTGGTGACCAAACTCAGGGAACACAGGTGAGTTTCCGCTTGGAGTATCTGGAGGTGGTAGGTTCAAATCGAACCGTAGGCGCTTCATTGGTCTCATTCCAACAGCGATGATGCGGCTATCATCCTCGAAGAGATTTCGGAGTATTGACTGCGGTCGTTTCCGGGCTGGACACGAGCATACATTACGCATCAAGATGCACGAGCGAGCGGAGTCGGTTGATAAAAACCGGTCAGCTTGCCCGTGAGACGTTCAACTTAAGAAACTAAGTTACACACTCAATAACTCATCGCCGGTTTCTGTGAACGAATGGTTCACATCAGCTGCTACAAGGCCGTCATACTTCGAGAGAACGCTTTTTGAAGGCCCTGCATTGTCGGGAGCTCCGTTTACTGAGGGCGATTCCCCAAATTTAGCAAATACAGGTTTGCCCAGTGTTGTATCAGGCTGGGGGTTTCTAAAGTTTCTCTCTGAGAGTGGCAACACATTGAAGGTCGCTTCAACTCTCCCGGATAAGCTCATGATCCACCAGGAGTATGAGTTGGAAAAAGCCAATAACAAGGACAGCACACAATTCATCTGGTGGGGGAATCGAGGACGGCCTGGGTGACGAGCAAATTTTGGGAACCTCATGAACATCTCCTGTCGGATCGTTCAACCCAGCAGGTGCCGCACTTCAAGATATAGGCTTTCATCTCCCCGCCCACGGGCGAGTTGAGGAGAGCGCGCCCGTCTCGGTGCTCGGGTGACCCAGGTTTCATCGTGTTTGACGATTACATGATACAGCCAAGTTTATTGATTTCATGCGGCGTATGCCGGAGAGGAGTCACCGGAATACTTCGAAATATAAATTTTGGAGGCAACGCATGCATAGGTCCGAAGCCTTGAGAATGGCATACCAGCGGATCATTCCGCGAATGCGGCTGAATGCAGGTTGTATATCGAGCGGTTGCAGCTCAGGGTGCTTATTAGGCCGGGCAGCCCACGGGTCAGCCCGTACCCGACGGGTTGGAGGTCGGGTTTGGGCCTACCCGCAGACCAAAATCAGATTTTGGGGAAGCCCGGCGGGCTTTGCGGGTCGGGCTCGGTCAGGAAATGGGGATTCGGGCTGCTTTGCGGGCACCCGATTAGAGATGGAGGAGGACTTTCAGGGCAGTTTTTGAAAATCAAGAGAGCAAAATCTGATTTTATGGTGTCACATAAGTATTTGTGGAGTGGATTGGTGGTGCAACTTCCTTCACATGCATGAAACCAAAGCTTAAAAGATGTAAAATGTGGGATTGATGCTACTGCTGGGAGTATTAGATGGACCAGTGAATTGATGGGGTATGAAGGAGTGCTAGTGTCCATTTATTTGAGCTAAGGATCTCCCTCATCTTCCTTCATTGCACCCAGATGTATCTTACATGCAAAAATCTACCATTTCCACATCAAAACCCACCCAACAAGCAACAAATGAATTTGCTGGTACAAAATATCCAAGTTCAAACATATATTTCCTTACTCTGAAGGACATGGAATATCCTCTAGAAGTTTCATCTCAAGAATTCATAAATTAGCATATCAAATCAATATTTCAGCCCATGATGAATAAATTTTTCAAGTACTGTTCCAACATGAATGAATTTCTAGCTCTTGAAATTGTTTTTGATCCCCACAAGTTCAAATACATAGAATACACAATGTCAAGGACTAAGAATATTGAATCAGTTTATAATTACATAAAAGACCTCAGAAGAACAATATATTTATTTCTTGAATCTTATTTTCCAAAATAATAAATGAAAAAACAAATTTTTACTCCTAGTGAAACTGTTGAAAAATTCTATATAAAATACAAATCAGATGGTTTCCACAAGTTTTCAAAAGGAAATGCACATTCTCAATCAAGCACTCCTTTGGCTGAATTGGACTGATACCTTTGAGAAAATTTGATTGAGATACTGGAAATTAATTGAGAACTTAGCTTACTCAATGGGTTGGAAGAAAATTCATTCCAACTTGCAGAATTAGCTTGTTTAGCAAAGACAATGTTATTGGTTCAAATTACCTCTATTGCATCAGAATCAGTAAGACTCATCTCCTTCTTTGATTAACTTCTGTGTGACAATGAATTCATTTTTATTTGCTCTTTCAGGCCCTCTTTCCCAATAATTGTTTTTTGGATGACTTCAGAACAAAACTAGCTTCAGAGACCCTCAAAGCCCTGATTTTTACTCAAGACTAGTATATGCCCCCGAATTTGGGGAGGCATGGCATCTTCCCAGTGGAGTATGGGCTTTGCCTGGCGCAAAATTTTTCAGTGAATTAGATTCATGGACCGCATCCAGTTTGCGGCTACAATTGTGAAGAATGACACTGGATATTCAATGGTTTTTGAGAGAGGTCTCCCAAGGAGGCTGAAATTGGTGTATTCCATTTCCAGCCCTGAAAAAACAATCTTTTTATAAGAGTAGATTGGATTAAAAATTGAACACTATACCTTTAGATTTTCTCTCTAGTGATCAATTTTTCTTTTTCCTCATACCTCCATATTTTCATTATCTGAAAGTGTTTCCCTTTAGTCCAAAATTGAATCAAGCTATTTGAAAGCACCTTTAATAGCTTTAAATTTTAAAAAAATAACGGGGGCGCGTCAACTGGCCCAAACCCGCAAAAATCCAGGAAGCTTGGGCTGGGGTTGGGCTTGGGCCCAACAAACCTTGTATTATACCCAGCCCGCCAAAGCCCGCTTACATTTGGGCTTGTTTTGCACTCGCTAAAAAGGGGTGGGCCCAACCCAATAAGCACCGTGAGTTGCAGCTGTTGATCAACTTGTGGTTGAAAGCTCTCCTAGTTGCACCAACACCTGTCCACCTATGTCGAGGCCCAATGTATACATCACGGGTTCACCTTTGGAGGTTGAGCGCCGCGGAGTCGACGACAGGGGTCAAATCAACGTTGATTGTGTCAACCGCCTGGCGTTTTGACAACCGGGTTGGTCAACGGTTGATCGACCAACAACTGACGGTGGATTAAACCTATGCGTCAATTCGCCAGTTGGCTGATCGGTGAGTCAAGGTCAGTGTCCCGGCAACGCTACAATGCCCCTGCTGTCGAATTACCAGCGGGGCGGGCTAGGCGGACCCATGCCACTTGGGTCCTGGGGAACTGGCCTGTGGCTCTATACCAATGTTAGTTCCTATATTTTGTACACATTTTTTTTGTCGGCAATGTTCCAATTTTGCAGTCATTTGAGACTGGAAATTAATTTATAAAAAAGAAACTCTTCATTGAAAAAGTGTACTGCTTTAAAAAAAATGTATTATTTTTTTGGTTCTATTTTCTTTAATCTTTCAAGTCAAGTTATTTTTAATATTTTTTTGTTATTTTGTTATTTTTTTCTAATTTTATGTTATTTTTAAATTAAAAAAATTTAAAGAATCACTTGTGAATTGCTAGCCTCAAGGGTCAAGGGAAGTCCTTGTCTTGGTTCACCCCACCTGGCCATGGCTGAGGTCATACACTCCACACATTGGCCAGGTTCAGTGGACGGAGTATTCAACCTGGCTGTTGATCTGTTTTCCTCGGCTGCATGCCATGCGCCTGAGTTAACAATCCAATGATTGTAGTTTGAATGGATAACTTCCATTTTTCTCTGAAAGCTATCTTGACGCTCAACTTGGGAAATGTGGGTGTTTTGAAGCAGTAAACTCCCATCATGGCAATTTTGCTGCAGGTTCAAGTAGGCTTTTATTGCCTGTATTCAATACAGATCAAGTTTTGTTAATTGAATATATTTGGAATTTGAAAAAAAGGAACAAATTTCTAACCTGAAAATTTACTGTGCATTCAGAGCTTGTTTCAACAAATTCCCTGATGTTGTGAAATTGATTTATTCCCATGGTTTCAAGCTTGTTGACTTGGATAAAATTTTTGGTGGTTATGATCCCAGTCGTCTTCCATAATGAAGTTATCATGCCAAAAAAATCCACTGAGTTGGGAGATTCAATCTGATGCAAAAAAAAATGGAAAAAATGGTTAATGTTTTGAATTTATTGAAGGGTGATGTTAAATTCACAGCTCCAGCTGTGTGGGAGCCGTGTACACGGCTCTAGTCGTGTGGGAGCCATGTAGGGCCCCAAATGGCCTGTGGGAGTATTTTAGGGCCCCACACCGCCTGTGGGAGTTGTGTAGGGCCCCTCAACGCGTGGGGGCCCATACACTACTCCATATAATTTATAATTTATAATTTATGATTATTTATCATTTATTATTATTTATCATTTATTATTATTTATCATTTATTATTATTTATCATTTATTATTTATTATTTATTATTAATTATTAATTATTTATTATTTATTATTTATTATTTATTATTTATTATTTGTTATTAGTTATTTATTATTTATTATTTATTATTTATTATTTATTATTTATTATTTATTATTTGTTATTTGTTATTTGCTATTTATTATTTATTATTTATTATTTATTATTTATTATTTATTATTTGTTATTTATTATTTATTATTTATTATTTATTATTTATTATTTATTATTTATTATTTATTATTTATTATTTATTATTTATTATTTATTATTTTCATTATTTATTATTTATTATTTATTATTTATTATTTATTATTTATTATTTATTATTTATTATTTATTATTTATTATTTATTATTTATTATTTATTATTTATTATTTATTATTTATTATTTATTATTTATTATTTATTATTTATTATTTATTATTTATTATTTATTATTTATTATTTATTATTTATTATTTATTATTTATTATTTATTATTTATTATTTATTATTTATTATTTATTATTTATTATTTATTATTTATTATTTATTATTTATTATTTATTATTTATTATTTATTATTTATTATTTATTATTTTTTATTTATTATTTATTATTTATTATTTATTATTTATTATTTATTATTTATTATTTATTATTTATTATTTATTATTTATTATTTATTATTTATTATTTATTATTTATTATTTATTATTTATTATTTATTATTTATTATTTATTATTTATTATTTATTATTTATTATTTATTATTTATTATTTATTATTTATTATTTATTATTTATTATTTATTATTTATTATTTATTATTTATTATTTATTATTTATTATTTATTATTTATTATTTATTATTTATTATTTATTATTTATTATTTATTATTTATTATTTATTATTTATTATTTATTATTTATTATTTATTATTTATTATTTATTATTTATTATTTATTATTTATTATTTATTATTTATTATTTATTATTTATTATTTATTATTTATTATTTATTATTTATTATTTATTATTTATTATTTATTATTTATTATTTATTATTTATTATTTATTATTTATTATTTATTATTTATTATTTATTATTTATTATTTATTATTTATTATTTATTATTTATTATTTATTATTTATTATTTATTATTTATTATTTATTAATTATTTATTATTTATTATTTATTATTTATTATTTATTATTTATTATTTATTATTTATTATTTATTATTTATTATTTATTATTTATTATTTATTATTTATTATTTATTATTTATTATTTATTATTTATTATTTATTATTTATTATTTATTATTTATTATTTATTATTTATTATTTATTATTTATTATTTATTATTTATTATTTATTATTTATTATTTATTATTTATTATTTATTATTTATTATTTATTATTTATTATTTATTATTTATTATTTATTATTTATTATTTATTATTTATTATTTATTATTTATTATTTATTATTTATTATTTATTATTTATTATTTATTATTTATTATTTATTATTTATTATTTATTATTTATTATTTATTATTTATTATTTATTATTTATTATTTATTATTTATTATTTATTATTTATTATTTATTATTTATTATTTATTATTTATTATTTATTATTTATTATTTATTATTTATTATTTATTATTTATTATTTATTATTTATTATTTATTATTTATTATTTATTATTTATTATTTATTATTTATTATTTATTATTTATTATTTATTATTTATTATTTATTATTTATTATTTATTATTTATTATTTATTATTTATTATTTATTATTTATTATTTATTATTTATTATTTATTATTTATTATTTATTATTTATTATTTATTATTTATTATTTATTATTTATTATTTATTATTTATTATTTATTATTTATTATTTATTATTTATTATTTATTATTTATTATTTATTATTTATTATTTATTATTTATTATTTATTATTTATTATTTATTATTTATTATTTATTATTTATTATTTATTATTTATTATTTATTATTTATTATTTATTATTTATTATTTATTATTTATTATTTATTATTTATTATTTATTATTTATTATTTATTATTTATTATTTATTATTTATTATTTATTATTTATTATTTATTATTTATTATTTATTATTTATTATTTATTATTTATTATTTATTATTTATGATTTATGATTTATTATTTATTATTTATTATTTATTATTTATTATTTATTATTTATTATTTATTATTTATTATTTATTATTTATGATTTATGATTTATTATTTATTATTTATTATTTATTATTTATTATTTATTATTTATTATTTATTATTTATTATTTATTATTTATTATTTATTATTTATTATTTATTATTTATTATTTATTATTTATTATTTATTATTTATTATTTATTATTTATTATTTATTATTTATTATTTATTATTTATTATTTATTATTTATTATTTATTATTTATTATTTATTATTTATTATTTATTATTTATTATTTATTATTTATTATTTATTATTTATTATTTATTATTTATTATTTATTATTTATTATTTATTATTTATTATTTATTATTTATTATTTATTATTTATTATTTATTATTTATTATTTATTATTTATTATTTATTATTTATTATTTATTATTTATTATTTATTATTTATTATTTATTATTCATTATTTATTATTTATTATTTATTATTTATTATTTATTATTTATTATTTATTATTTATTATTTATTATTTATTATTTATTATTTATTATTTATTATTTATTATTTATTATTTATTATTTATTATTTATTATTTATTATTTATTATTTATTATTTATTATTTATTATTTATTATTTATTATTTATTATTTACTATTTATTATTTATTATTTATTATTTATTATTTATTATTTATTATTTATTATTTATTATTTATTATTTATTATTTATTATTTATTATTTATTATTTATTATGTATTATGTATTATTTATTATTTATTATTTATTATTTATTATTTATTATTTATTATTTATTATTTATTATTTATTATTTATTATTTATTATTTATTATTTATTATTTATTATTTATTATTTATTATTTATTATTTATTATTTATTATTTATTATTTATTATTTATTATTTATTATTTATTATTTATTATTTATTATTTATTATTTATTATTTATTATTTATTATTTATTATTTATTATTTATTATTTATTATTTATTATTTATTATTTATTATTTATTATTTATTATTTATTATTTCTTATTTATTATTTATTATTTATTATTTATTATTTATTATTTATTATTTATTATTTATTATTTATTATTTATTATTTATTATTTATTATTTATTATTTATTATTCATTATTTATTATTTATTATTTATTATTTATTATTCATTGTTTATTATTAAGTGGAGGCTACACAACTTAATTTTATTTGTTTAGCTTTCTGTACAACTCAAATGGGACATGTAGCATGCCACACAGCCCATTTGAGTCGTGTAGCATGCCACATGGCCCATTTGAGCCGTGTATCATCCCACATGGCTCATTTGAGTCGCGTAGGGTGCCACACGGCCTATTGAACTAATTAAATGACTCAGAGAGCCATTTACAGAGTTGTGTACACGGCTAAATGAGCCGTGAATTTAAAATTACCCTTTATTTAATTCAAGTAAATCCAAAAAATTGTCAAGATGTGGTAATTCTACTGGATGATATCATGATTGTTTAATTTAATATCTGTAATTTGTTCAAGATTATTAGGAAATTTTTTTCTGAGTACCTGAGGAAATTGAACTCTTTCTTCATAGGGAACAGATTTCCTCTTAGCAAAGGGATATATTTTCAAGGGGAGGATAAATCTGGCTATTATAAACCATGGAATGTTGAATAACTGGATTATCTTGAAATAAGCTGGTAATTGTTGAGCTGCTTTGAAACTTTTTTTGACTCTCTTGATTGTATACCACACCAGAATAGAGAAGGAAACATAGAGACTGATTATTAATTAAGCTGAAGGCAAAATCAAGTCCTTGGCTGATCTTGTTTGAATGAATTGAAGCTTGGCATAAAATTCTGTTGTGAATTACAAATATTTCATTTGAAAACAGAATAGCTGGACCAAAACGCAGAATTGAGTCTGGGAGGTGAAGAAGCATGTGAATCTTGGGTTGGTTGATCGATTGGTCAGATATCTTGATCAAATGATACAAAAAGTGTTTTATTTGTGCCTTCAGTTTATTTTGGTATTCATTTATGTTTTTGATGAGAGTTTGAAGTATTAAAGTGAAAAGTTGACAAAGTGAGGTCCACAAGATTCTTTGTTCAGCTTTCATAAAGTGGAAAAAAGTGGAGGGTGCAGCTTGAAGTAATGTCTTGAAATATTTTCCAACCAGAATGAGTGAATGTTTGACTATATACTTTGGCTGAAGGGAGGGGATTTTGAGTCAATTGGTTTTCAAAGACTGGATGTATCCACTTAGTAACAATAATTCAAATTTCTTCAAAGATTGAATGAAATATTGGACAAAGTATCTGAAAATATCAAGGAGAACCACATGTAGAATTTTAACTGGAGTGTCAAGGAAGCCATCAAATCCAGTTAAATTTAGAAAGAAACAAATACAAAAAATATCAACGCCTGATTGTCATGAAAATTTCATCAATTTAATGAGAACAACACATTTAATCTTCAAAAATGGATTGAAGAGTTTAGAGTAGTCTGTTTGTTCTAGTTCTTGGATTTTTTGAAGGATTGATGTTTCTCTCTTTTTTCAATAAATTTCTTGTTAATTGAATCAACAAGACCATAGGATGAAGACATTATTTGAAAGGATTTTGGGTTTATTTTGGAAAGCTCATAGAGATGATGGGTGTTTTCAATGGTTTCAGTCCAAACTCTGGTGGGATTAGGGGCCTAGATACATATAAATAATATTATCAATGATGATCAATTTTATTCAAAGAATTAAATAATTTACCTCAAAGCCATTTCTATCAAATTGAAAAAAATTTTGAAGATAAGAAATTTTTTGCTTATTCTGCCTCTTGGGGACAGATGATTTGCATATTCAACATGGGTTGAGTGATATGCTAGGAACTGGAGTATTTGTTACTTCTGAATGCATTGGGTAATCTTCCAATAACATATGACAGTGGTTAGAACAAAACTTGTTCAGAAATGGTAATATCAAAAGCTGAAAATCCTTGGGTGGCCATTTGACTGTTTTCCAAATAAAAATTTCAATATAATTTCAGTGCATGATTCATTTTTTGACTTACTTGATCTCCTCAAATATTTGATCTTCCATTTCCAGTAATCCAACTCTTCTGGATCTTGACAAAAAGTAACAAATATATTCTTGGTTGGATAAGTGAGGGGGAAGACCAGATAGTGTCAAGTAGAATGAGTGATGTTTGTTGAATTGCTTGATATAAGTCCCAAAGTATCATCTGAATATATTGTCATAGGAACATATCTAATAATCTTTCCCTGTGCCTTAACACGCCATTTATTAGGGAGACTGATCACATTTTCACTTTCTTCATAAATTTCTATGTAAAAAAATGGGATAATTTAATTTCAAAAATTGTCATCATTAAATACTTATGATCATTTAATTGTCATATATTAACGCACAATAAAATTTGTTGTCACAGCTATGTGATAAGAAAACTCCATCTTGTTCTATTTTGGAGTACTCCTTCAAAATTTGATCACTACAAATTTCCATTAAATTTGAATCCATGAATTTTTCTTGAGCAGGAATGGCGATCTTCACTGTTAATTAATTGATCATGGAACATTCTATTGGAGGGCATTTGGTTTACATTTTTTATTAACAAGAGTAAATGAACGGAGAAACTATAATTTCTCTGGAAATTAATTGTGCAGGTTCAAATATATAGAAATGGTTGGAGTTTTGCATAAAAATTTGATTTCTTAGTTTGGGTGACAGAAGTTACCACCATGTCTTGGATTGAGAAAGCTTGAAACAATCCAATCCATGGGTTTCTTCTGGATAAAAGTCCAAAAAAGATGCCACATATGGATTTGAAAGCTTCTGAAATTTTCAAAAAAAAAAATTTTTTAAAAAAATCAGAATATTATAAAGAATTCAATTTTAAATTATTGAAAAATTGTAATTTTCTCAAAAAAAGCCTACATGGGATATGATCCCGTTCAACTTGAGAGATAAGCATGGAATATCAAACACAAAAATTTGTGATTCTCTGGGGAATTCCAAAAATTTGTGAATACAGGCATGTGTCCACCAGATTGAATTCCATGAGGGAAATTTAACCCTGAATAGGTGCAAAATCCCCCAAATCTGTCCATAGAGAGATTGAGAGACAATGTGGTGAGTATGACCCACAAGCATTGATCCAAAAAACTCCTACCAACAAACCATTATCCAAGTTCAGTTTTACTTAATTGTTTTTTTCTGTTGTCTTGCTTTATGTTTTCATCTTACTCATTATTATTTTTTTAATCTCCAAATTTTCAGTCACCTCCTTATTCCTAAAAGGAAACCATCAATCATCTTCCCCCTGCTGTGATAGCTCATACTCTTCCTCCTCAATTTCAAAATTCCCAGAAGTTGAAGAATTTTCAAGTATTTGATTCAACTCTGCATTGATGAACTCTTGCCATCCATCTCCAGTTTCCATAAAATCCACTTCTTCACCCAAATCCAACCTCATTACCAAAGTTTTTGTGTGAAATGTTTCACTTATTCAATCCATATTGACTGGAAAATTGACTTAATCAAAATCTATCCACCAGCTTTCATTCAAATCAAGATTCCCCAAGTCAAAGTTTGAATCCATTTCCGTTGGTTCTTGGTGAGTTCCTTTTGCAACCTCGCTAATTTTTAGTTGATGAGTGGGGGTTTTCACATATCTTTGCCAATTTTTCATATTCATTGGCCTTCCTTGGCAGATTTTGAAGTTATATTTTAAACCCTTTGGCGTAGGAATCAGCTCAAACTTTTTTTTTTAAAAAAAAATCAACCTCCGCAATCAATTCCCTCTTGCAAAGAAGTAAAATCTAAAACCAACCCTCACCCATTTTTAAAAGATTATGATTTAGTCCCTTCAAGCAGGAGAAGTTGATTAATTCCTGATTATTGGATAGAACAGAGAAATTAGTGGAATGCAAGAACCAAACAGTTTGAAGAACCAACCAGTGGCCCAACCAGCCAAAAAAAACGAATGATGTCACCAAGAAACAACCATGGTGGACCCCATGATTGTTGAGTACCCTAATCCCCTTTCTGTCAGCTTGCTACTATTGCAAAGAAAGCTGCAAAAGTAAAAAGAATAACATAAAAATAAGAATATTCAAATCAACTTAAGAGGGAGTAGGAAATCCTTGAATATTATTGCAGAAATGGATTCTCTACCCACATTAAGGTAGGGTAACTCACTGACCCCACCCTTTCAATGCAACTCCTTATAATTTTAATAATTAAAGAAAGAAAAGAGCAAAATACCATGACACCACTATGGAACTTTTTGTCCAATTGAATATTTCACATGTATTGTCACGTATAGGTTTCAAACCTAAAATTCAGTCAGAATTGAGGTGTTTTGTATATTTTAGGAGTTACACACGGAAATGCTTTCTGTCACAATTCCCGCACACAGCCGCGGCAACCAATACACCCGCGCGCGGCTGAGCAGCAGAACTGCCACCCTGTCAGCGTACCCTGAAAAGCTGTGTACGCAGCCCCAGGCCTCTGACAAGTACGCAGCCGCGGGACTATGGGCTGACAGAGTGACAGGTGGCCTGAGAAGCCCAGGTGTCAGGTAAACATGCTAAAACCTACATGGGAACATTCTACAGATGTATAAAATGTTCCTGTGGATAGTAGATAATCTAAAAATACATAAAAGTATATAAAAATACCTAAATAACCTTTATACGTATTTTTTATTAATATAATTAAATAACCAAAAATGTCGAAAATAAGATAACTACTATTTGTACAAATATATTAAAATACTTTAATATAAAATTGTGAGAATTTTAAGGCATAATTTTTTTTTGAAATACTAAGGAAACTAATGATGTAAAAATATTACATGAATTCTCATAACTTATATTTTTAAGTAATTATTTTTAGTAAATCAACCGAATTTCGAAAATAAGGAGTAAAATCAATATCAGAATTTTACTCCAATCAGTTAATACATAATGAGAACCCACTTGAAATAAGATTACCCGTAGGAATGTCTATTAAAATAATTATTAACATACTGGGAACATTTACTAAGGATAATTAATTAATAATAAATAATATAGACAGATTAGTGTCATTCACACATCCAAAACATCAATTAAAAGGTAGAATAATTCCCATAACCTGTGGAATTAGATATTACCCGTGCTACAGCACCTATAACTTGTAACAGGATACCAATGGTTACCCTGCTAGCCTTAGTGTCCGTCCCTTTGAGCCCCTGTATCCCTCAGAAGGACAATATTGGGACTCAAAGAGCTACAAATAAGGAGCTCTTTTGAGGATATTGATACCCAGAGACCCAGTTATATTTACACCAGAAACTGTGCCAAGGCAATCAAATACTTATAAGAGATAAGTAAGTGATTTATGGCTTTAGTCTGATTAATAATATCCGTCCCCAACCCTTTTTATCAATTTAAACTTCTGAACAACCTTTTAACCCCAGTAACAGGTTTAACCCATCAGTGCACGTCCCAAACAGGTACCCAAAGGATTAAATAAAGTACAAGTGAGTTTTATTATCCTTTTTATGTCGTGGAAGATTGGTTACAAAGCCCTGCCACTCCACTGTGTATTTTATATACATATTATCTTTGGTCAATATATACTTTCAGAACATAAATTAAAGGTTCCAAATTCACCAGGTCTACATGTTTTCAAAGTGAATTCCCTGAAGAGAGGTGTTAAAGATCCCCAATATTATTTTGGCCCCTCTATCAATTTATTAATATTGATTTATAATATTAAACCATAAACCAAACCAATTAACCTTGCAATAGCTTTATCCAAATATTTTACGGATTTTTGCTGCATTTATTGAATAATAAATTTATTATTCATTCTATCACCTCTGGTAGCAAAAGGACAGCAAGGGTCTTGGCATCCAGGAGGCTGAGACTTTCTGTCCCACTATTCCCTTAGGAACTTTTATGACACTGAATTTTCAAGATTGA